>JASVEL010007425.1:0-130545 GCA_032618575.1 Nicotiana noctiflora
CACTACGTACCATATATGACGTGCCTTGAGAAATTGTCACAACTAAAACATAGCAGAAGAATTTGTTGTTAATTAGAGTCGTATTTAAGATCTAATAAAACATGCATGACAAGAGAAAGTTACTCAAGCGGTGAGCATATGTTCCTGTTACCAAGAACACAAAATCGAAAACTTCTAGGAAGGAGTAAAAAAAAAGTAATAGTAATAAAAATAAAAATAAAACATGCCATCACTGCTAGAAATTCGGCCAAAATTGACCGCGGCCAACCAGTCGGTCAAAACAATGACCGAAGTCTGTCGGTTTTTCAAAATATTTAATTTTTTTTACGAAACCGACCGAATTCATTTGATTTGTTTTGGCACAAAATGCAGGAAACTGTTTTAGAATCCCTCAAAATTTATATTTTAAGAAACCGATCGAAATCGGCCGATTTTTCATATAAATAAATTAAAACTAATATTCAAACATCAATCGAAATCGGTCGGTTCAGTCAGCCATTTTAAAAAATCGATCGACTTCGGTCATTAATTTTATATTTTTAATAAAGCTAACCGAAATCAATCGGTTATTTTCGTGCGAAAAATGAAATTAGGGAGTACAAATTAATTAAAAAAAAGTCTTAACCCGAAATGTACCAATAGTCTAGTGGTAGAATATTATCTTGCCATAATATAGACCCTGGATCAAGTCCCGGACAAATTTTTTCTTTTTGGGTTGTTTGTGAAAATTTATTTACCGACCAAAATCGGTCAAAAGTTGCGACCGACTTCAGTCACTACTTTTACCTAACCAATATATTTTCGACCGATTAAAGTCGATCGAAAATCGGTCTGTTTTTTCAGATTTCCGATCGATTTTAGCGGTTATTTCTAAACGATTTTTAGACAGTTTCGTAGTAGTGCATGTAGCATGTAAAGTCCCTGTTTAAAGTACTAATCCTCTCATAGATTACACGTGGATCTATGAGAAACTGTAGCGAATAAGAATATAGTAGATGGCCCATTAGTAGATTTTGAGGTCAGATTTTAAGTTTGAAATTAGATGATCGATTTTTATGGTTGTGGCATTTAGGCCTCATTTATTTTTTTTTAAAGACGAAGACGTCTGAATATTAAAATATATATTAAAATTAAGATATTAGAATCTGAATAATTTTTTTCTGAAGGGAATCAAGATTTCTTTAAAAACCTAGTACGTATAATTTTTTTAATTGCAGCATAAGGTTCTGCACTTGATATAATGCAATGCATTTACGCTAAATTACAAGATTTCGCCAATATTTTTGATATCTATACCAATTTCTTTATTTTCAGACTACAATCATCATAATGTTGATAAACAGAGCGCTCATTAATAATTTTGTTGCTCTCAATATGTGTAATAATGTTTGCTAACGCCATATAGTTGCCAGGCATTCGCTTTCACCGCATGTTTATCAGCAATGCAGGTCTGCCGGTGAGAGCGCCGAATTGTTACGCGAGCTCATTCATTTCGGGGTATTTCACTGGCTGGAGCGATGGAGAGTAGATGTTGCGCTATAGCTGATAGCCAGCCGTAGCGCTTACATAGACAATGTAAATATATGCTTGTAGGTAACACAGCTGCGGCATTAATAAATATATACAGAAATAATGTCGCAGTTCTCACCGTCTACATAAGAAGGCGTGAGCCGCATATTCAGCTGGTGGGATAGAATGCCCTTCAGATTAACGTAATTTAGCCGCCACGGTAATGCACCGGGGCTGTCGCTACCCCCACCGAATATAGTTGTTGCAAGGATTGCACCGGTAAAGAATAATCACATTTGGCTTTATCGGGATTTTATAATTTAATTTATGAATAGTTGAAATTAAACTTTATGATATTATTATTATAAAATTATTATTATTATTATTATATATAGTATTCGGCATTGTGAAAAATGTTCGGTTTTTCACGGGAGTTGCAGTTGTCATCATACTATGATTGGATTAACATGCACTCAAAATTTGGCATAGCACATAAAATAAGATATTTTCACGCGCAGGGAGCCGCAGCTTTGATATCACTTGGCATCTTTGTAAAATTATTTATCAGGCCCCGCATCGGCGCAGCATTTAGCGGTACTGCCAATTTGTTTATTGTTTTGTTTTAATAATGCGTTGAGAGACCAAGGTAATTCGCGCTGGATTACGCTTTCGCTTCTCATCGAGATTGATTTGGGTCATATACGTGCACTCATAGTGTAAGAATACGCGACAGAATTACGCATGGCTTATAATGTAAGAGACATTTCAAATATTTATATATATATATATATATATATATGTGTATATATATATATTTAGGTCTGTATATTTATTAGCGAGGTAATACTTCTAATTTACTTAGCAGAATTATTATACTATTTACATATTGTTTAGAATAAGTTACGCCAGAATGTTTCACCATGACACGCTTATTTACCTATGTCTACGTCATAGTACCCCGAGCTGCCAAGCTGAGAATTAATGACATGTTTCACTATACCAATTGTAAATACAGTAGATAGCATTCATGACAGCAATAGCAACATGGTTGCATATATAGCATGTGAACATTATTATTATTGCTACTATTAATCAAATGTAATTATTTATAAAATAGAAACTAGTCAATGTAAGACGAATACACGAGATAACGTACACCATTTATTCAATGATAACTGACTACTACCAATGCTTCTGACATAAATTTTCTTCTTTTTTCGCTGCTTCTTCTTTTTCTTCTTGCTGCTCTTATCTTTGCTTCAGTCTTTTCTGTTGCTAATTTTCTGTTTCTTTCTTCTTTTTTGTTTCATTTCCTTCTTTTTCTGCCTCTTTTATTTTGGAATTTCCTGTTCTTCTCTCTCTTTGTTATATTTATTTACATTTTTTTGTCTCAAGTTATATTGTTTTTGTCTTGTTTTTGTCTCATCTTTCTCTTCTTGTTCTAATTTCATCGATGTATATTATTTTGTTGTATAACCAATTTGCCATATCTATCTCCTAATAAAATAATAATACTCATATTAAAACTATTTTATTGCTTTAAATAACGTTGTAGAAATTGTTTTATTTCGTTTTACAAAAAGATATAAATATAAAAGTATTATTTTGTTTTTCATGAACATTACGAAATACATTGTTCTTCATTTTGAGGTAAAAATAAGTGTTATAAATTTTAGCTAAAATATTATTACTAAGTGCTGTACCTGAAATCACGTGCTTATAAGGGAGAAAGACTGGGATATATGTAGGAGACGTATCATTGCTCTGCGCATTGTTAGGGGAGAGGCAGGGAAGATTCAGATGTTATTGTTTATATCACTGTACATGTGGTTTCAGTAATGTTTTCTGCACTTCAGCCACAATAAATCACAATGTCTGATATTTATTGACAGATTCAAGAGAATGATTACTGTTGACATAGGTGAGCTGTGTGTAGTACCTGGGATGACGGCATGGGGAGCCTAGGTTTGTTCATCATGGACAGAAATTAGTTACTACAGCGCCAAAATAGACTTGTTGATATTGCAGATATCGCCAGAAATGCATTGGGCAACAGTAAATATGTATCTAAAGGAAATACGCATCAATTTTTTTACTGAGAAATTTCATTAAGTCATTATTGAAATAAAGTCGTACATATTTATTTCCAAGATACTTCATGGTTAGCCAAGGTTTCATTAGATTGCCGCCTACTGGTTAAAGATGACTGAGCCAAGGTAAAGAGGAGCATCTAAAATGTTATTTTGAGGTTTTCACATTTGTATCTATTGTTTGATTTAGCCGCTGTTCGCTTATAATAGCTATTGTTAAGATTTGGGATGTTGATAAGGGCATATGATAATTGAGAGTTGATTGCCGTCGTGGGTATGTACTTACGTCATTGAACTAATACGGTAGACGCACCATGGTTGCGACAGCTGCCCAAGCAGGGCGCAAGCATGCATCGTTCATTTCTAGAGGTATTTCAAGATCAGCTTTTCACGTTTAGCTGACACGGGCATATATGTTGGGGACTTAAGACGTTCAATTGACAATGACGTCTATAAGGGTTCTAGACGTGTTGGTGTCACAGGTCGCTTTCATGAATTGGACGAAGGCTCGAAAGATCAATTGAATAATATGAGTTTCACCACACAATGACAAATTTTCTACGCTCGGTGACGGTTCCAGGTAATATGACGACCAGTATCAATTTCATTTGTCATTTCATTGAAATCTTGTTCATTCTAGGCCGTTCGAAGAGGCAATGTAGAAGTTTGTATCTGCGATATGAATTGTTCTGATGTTATTGATATAATGTCATAAATTTATGTATCAGAGGGCGTCCCTAGACTGCATTGATTGGCCCTGAAAATATCGTTACCAAATTGTTTTTAGCATATAAATATTATTTGCATCGGGCTGTGATAGTCTTAAATATAGGATTTAGTTTGCGATGATACAAGAGGGTTTTGATCTGAGTTGGAGCTTTTGAAAACAAAGTATGAAAATCATGACCATGTTTGACGACGAACGTTATTTGTTGGCATTATAACAAATGACGTTATTATATTGAACGCTCGGTACTTGATAGCCGCTGATACCACGGACTGAAGCATCAGTTTATGGATTAGTTTGGCAAGGTTTAAAAAATTTCTTCGGACAAGAATGCTCATTTAGCCCACTGGGCAGTGAACAATTGTTCGCACAAATTACAGGTTTATTGAACGTAAGTCACAAAATTTAATATTTATTTAAATGTTGAAGGGACGCTGCTTATAATGCTGCGTTTTGGAATGTAACATTGCAAGAACAACATCAAAAGAAATACTAACCTAATTAATATTTGGGAATTGCAACCTGGCTGCCCGCAAATGCACGATATAAAAAACATACTATTTTCATTTTTACAAATAAAATAATTGCATTACTTATCGCATGTCAATTTTCATTTTTAGCCCAATCCTACTAAATATTTTCAGAAATGTTAAATTCTGTTACGTTTTCGATTACAGTCTCCATTTTGAAATACATAATCGTGGATGGACCTAGACGGGGCAAATTATCTGGCACGTTAAAGTTATCTTAAGAGTAGTTACAGAGCGATATACACTGATCGACGATATCGGTTCATACCTTCGAGTTGTTCACGGCTGAGGGAATAGATTGCGTTATGTGTTATGTGATGGAAGTGCACAGACAGCACTATTTCACGAATGCATAGCCGCTGGCCATTGGTATTGAAGAAATTTCTGATGCCAGAAGTGCCATATATTGCTGATTGTTTTCGATACATTAATCATTATTTATATTGATATCAGAAGATGCCGCGCTTACGACATTTGCACGCTGATTATGCACGAGCCGTACATACCAGATCATGCCGCATCACGCTGGTGACGGCGTTATCTGCCGCAGCATGAGCACGGTAGCACGGCATGCCGCACCGCTTCGTTGTTCGACGATACTGTCGATATGGTTTCAATCACCGTTGAATTCGGTTTCATCAGACACCGTTATCATTACCGCGTTGAATCAATACATAAACAATATCGCCGATAAAGAATGGTTGCCTTCAGGGCGAGAAACTAAAGACATAAATATCATTGGGAGCTGATCGACATTGAATAGCTCGCTCCTCTCCTTTATACAGACAAGCCTTACAACCGGCAGATATTGTTTTCACCAATTAGTTGTTTATTTCGCACTGATTTCCACTGTTCAACAGATAAATCAGGGGAGACTATACCACGTCATTGCTGAATGCTTACTGTCTACGTCAATTTAAATACGGAGCTCATCAATTTTGTTCTGATTTGGCACACTAAGACACTTAACCACATGGCTAACGCACGTTCTGGGCTGTAATCTCATGGGATTTCACAGCTCATATGTATGATCACCGACGTATCAACTATCTATATCAACTGGTTTACTGCACAATGTAGAGTATCTACACACGTAATGATAACATGAAATAATAATCTATCAACTCAACTCAAACAGGATCAAATACCCAAAATTTATTAAGAGGAAATTTGCCACAGCCAAATAATAAATGCACTGTTACTTTATCTGCCAAGCCCACTATTACACATCGAGATCGAGCCAGCACAGAGGTACTATCATTACTAATTAATGTTAATGCAAAGAGATGCAACTCACTGCACAATGGTTTTGCACTGTGGGACAATGTATTGCCAGATACTGTCTTACCTGTTTCCTCAAATTTCCAGATTAAACAAACTGTAAGCCACAATCATGCTGTGGCCAACATTAATAGTCAATTACCAAAGACACGACGCGGAGCTCTTGCCCTGGCTTAGCCTATTTGTACCTTCCTCAAAAAAAACTCTACTTCTCAACGCCTATTTATCACCCTTAGCCGTTTACTACCTCATTCTTCCTATTTACTACTACGCTTTGTAATAAATTGTGTCTACATGCAGTTGTTATCTCTGCAAAATAATGAATTAATAGAACGATTAACACAGGGCAACTAGCAGTTGCATGTTGAATGGCTGTGGCAGAGTGGTCGGATATCAAATAATTGATTATTGATAACTGCATGAATAAATTTACATGAAATACTAACTAATCTATCAGTAGTATATAGGAGAAGAAATAAAAGAAAACAAAGAGAAAATAATGAGTACTGAACACAACAAAAATACTATATCTTGTCCATTCTTCTAGTGCCCCTTAAAAAGTCCCCTTGTCAGTTCTAGTTTATCAATGCTTATTTTATTCCCAATGTCCTATTTTGATTTTTGTTCTTATTATTGTGGTACGATGGACTCGGTGCCATTAGAACTATCACTTTGAAAGAGTCATGGGACTGTGTACTACTTGGATATAGAGATTCCCCATTACGTCTAAATAGTTTAGTAAAAACACATTCTACCTATGCCAAAATGTCCTGTTATAGGACAAGTCCTCATTGATGGATTGAGCCAGTTGTCATCTATAGAGTAGTTACTGGTAGAAGTTGCCTTGCCACAAAGAATCTGAAATGTAATTGCTTCGTAACACCGGAATCGACGAATTGACAGAGCCGACGTTGACGAGCCGTCAGCTTATCTATTGTCGCGCTAGATACAGATGTTTCATTGACTAAGAGCAATTGCATTAGGTGCCATTTTTCATTGCTACTACCATTGGTAACTCATCCTTCATATCTTCAATATTTCGAATAATCTACTCTTCGTTCTTCGATGTAATATAGCGTCGCCTTGTTTCTTGGGCTATCAGCTTGAACTTCGTTTTCCAGTAGCTCTTTACTTAATATCTAGTAGTTGTAGTTTCGATTTCGACGAAAATGTCTCTGTCTCTTTCCAAAAAATCGACAACACTCAATCAATATCTCCTTAAATTCTAATGGAATAACCACCTAATGCCGTGCTCACTCACCGTCTTCTACCACAATATCCAGAAAATACATTCTTCAGCGGCCCACATTAACAAGACTAAATTCATCGCCATACTTCGATTTCAATATCAACTTGTTGGCCATCTTCAAAATTTCACAATATTTGAGTTACACATCTTGTAGTCTATTCTTCATACCATCAATTTTTGTATTACCAAGAGAATACATTCTCTCAAAAATTAACATCAACTAGAAATAGATCACATTTACGATACTAATTTTACACCTATAAATACCAGATTTTGAATTTCATCATTAACTTTGAAATTATCACTAAGAGATTTGATGTGGCACATAATCAATAACTCTACAAAGAAAATTACCAATATCTGAGAGATCGACAGGCTCCCATTGTAAGAATCTTCAGGGTCTGGGACATTGTCAGAACTTCGATTTTTTATTTCAAAATGGTTGAAATAAATATTGGGATGGGTCTTTACAAATTTTTCGATATATTTATTCGCAGATATGGACTACCGGGAACATGAATAATACTATTGACCGGGATGATTTCCAACATATTTCATGAACTGTGAATACACTTGTTGTTTTCTTCGTTACATACGTTCAGACACATCGCTAACAGCCAGAAATTTCAACGCCGCCGCTTGAGAATTAACTTTTCGCTTCGTCAAAGAAAATAGGAAATGGCTGCCGATACTTCTTCGCTTCGCCACTACGATGCCTACATGTCGGGATATTTTCTACGCTTCCACGGACGCCATCATTTTCTGTTTTCCACCAATATATTTTCATTAATTTACGCATACAATATTTTTACTGAAATGTTGATATTCTTTATAGATCGAAGCCTGCCATTTCACGCCATAATTTCCAGATACTTATCATTAACTCATTTTTCTACGCTGAATATTTTTCCGCGTCTCTCGATACATTGTACACAGCTGCTCATTGAAAGATGGAAGGCAGTTGTTTTTGCAAATGTATACGGACGGCGAGTAAAAGCATGCTTAAATGTAATAAAGCCACCATCCCCAGTTAAAAAATGTGATGTTACCACGGGATTATTGCATCGCCGGGTTTCCAGTTACCGATATCGATTTACGCCGTTTCATAGCCGCCATCACTTTCATTGCTGCTGGTTTATACACGTTTGGGGATTGGTATACGCTTATCTTCGCTGACGTGAGTCTCTTCATCGAATGGAAGGTTATTTCGAGCAGATTTCATTGCGCGACTCGTCTTCTTGATACGCTTTCGACGAATGATTTGATAGGCTGTTGTTTTTCGTACGGTCACGCGTCTGTATCACTACCCACTTGCAACACAACTTTGTTGTTCTGCTATTGGGGTTTTTTTTTATTTATTTGTTATCAGCTTCTGAGCGCTGAAATTTCTTGTCACTTTGTCATTATTTTCACTTTTTCTCGCTACTTCGTTGTTTCAGCTTTCACTTCACATGCTTCTTATCTTTACGTATTCAGAAGGTATTGTACTGCGTATTAATCACAGTGTTGTATGTATCGTTCGTTATCTATCTGCACAATGAGCATCGTTTGCAATAGATAACATCACTATTATTATACACTTGGCCAGTCACTTTTACCGTTCCCAAGAAATGATTCAATCTACCATTTCTAGACTTAATTTCCATGATTAACTTTTGACTAGTTACGCGATGTCACATCGGCTATTAAAGACATCTGCGGTAAAGTATTCAGACGGAACAGCTTCAGTTCAATGACGGAAACGACAGTGGCGTCATTGCACAAAATCATCAGTTAAATCGCTAGATAAATACAGAATTTGACTTAAGATCATCATAATCTTGAAGGTCGGTTGTGGACCATTCAGAATTTGGGCATTTTGAAATTTTCTTCACTATTGCTACTGTTCACAATATTGTCGAAATACGGCTTTCCTAGTTATACTCGTATCATACTCGCCAATTAACACTTTTTGATCATTCATTTCATTTCGCGATGATACGCTCTCCATACTGGAATACGCATTATCGCGCAGATCGTCTTAACCTTCGCTATTCCCATAGGTATTTTCGCCAAATACCTCTCCAAATGCCTTTTCATTCTGAATGAATTGTTGGTATGTCATGGGCAGTTGGCACCGAGGCAAGATGACCGGTATAGGTGATGCCAGCACAGACGGTGGTCAGCCACCGCCGAAGTTGCGATGGGCGTAGATTGATCACCGGTTTATCAGATGTCTTAAGGTGTTTATTCATTATTCGACATTGTCGCATTTATAATTAGAATTTCTTCAAGATTTTCTGAAACTTACATAATTTTATCTTCAGTGATTCACATACCACTCAGCAAAGATCATGCATTGCTATCGCAGCTCGTTTTCAGATGTGCCTACTTTATTTTAATTATTATTTATTTTTCTTCTTTTTTCTTTTGTTTATTTTTTCTTTTTAACGAGATAACTTGCCTACGACAGACCAAGATGTATCGGAATGTATTTTGCCATCTAAATAAGAGATGGCCTATTCGAGCTTTCGGGAAAACACACCAATCACAAAACTCGAAAAACATGGTAAATGAGATTGGGAATAATTTGGCCACATTTGGAATTAGCTGTGCAATGGTTTACGAATAAAAAATACATTTTTGCAAAAATATTTAATAAAATATAAACTTAAAAAAATTTTCCTGAAATTCGGCATTTTACACATTAAAGATCAGAGGACAAATAATTATTTTAAAATGTTGTTTTACTGTTTTATTTTGCAAATCTTTATTTATGATTATAAATTAAAACTTAGCCCATAGGTTACATATTAACATCGAGAGTTTTAATGCTGGGTTATTTCACTATGTTTTTTTTCAATGAGACAAACATTTATGATACGGCCTTTCATTTACGATGTATGCCTAAATTAGTGTTATTCTGTGTTTGGGTTTTCATGAGTGAACAGACAGATTAATTTATTTATTTATAATAAACTTTTTCCGAGGTTACACTTACATATGAATTGTTGCTCAGAATTCTAAAATGACCTAAAGCATTGTAATATTTTTCTGTTTTTTTTTTCCATTAAAATAAATTGTGCATATGTTGGCTTATAGTATTTTTTTTGATTTTTTGTATATATGCTTATATATACATTGCGCAATAAAAAAAAAAGAAAGAAAGATCAATATGCTCACCTTAAAGGGTTTTCTACACCAAGTTTCTCCAAGACACTGCCACTCAACACCAACTGAAAAAGAACTTAGAAAATGTAGAAAGCAAACTGATATTATTTGAAATCGTAAGATAGATTAATTTGAAATCGTACCGTAAAAGTGTCTGTGGACTTTTTTGATAAAATAATGCTATTTGATTTTAATTTCAAAGCCCTACATAGATTAAGATATGAACTCTCTGAAAACTGGAAGAAAGAAATTTATTCAAGAGTAGAGTTTTTTTTCATTATATATATATATATATATATATATATATATATATATATCAGGCATAGAATTATTTTTGGAAATGTTCCTTCCAATATAAAATGAACTATTATAATTTTCATTTTATTGTCTTTTTATGAATAAAACATTTTTTATTGAAAAAAAAATGTTTTCAGTTTTAATAAAAACAATAAAATACTATTTTCTCTACTGTAACAAACTATTTTAAAATATTTTTTTCCTTTTTAAATGCATGGGATATTGCATTGCCTATTTTCAAAATGCAGCACTTCTTCATTTTTCATTATTCTTCTTTTCTTTCATTTTCTCACATTTGCTGTTGCAGATAGACCAAATACACTATAACATTTTACTGCCGTATACGTGTAGATGTATACTGTTTGGTTCCCTAGACAAAGATGATAAGCGTTTCAGACACATGTCATTTAAAACTCGTATGATCAGAGGCACCGGTTGAGAAAAAGCTGCCGACGGGACACAGGAGTCCGGGTTTCAGGGCGAAACATGATATGTATACAAACATTTTCAAGATATCAAGAATAAGAAACTGCCAAATACAACACGGTTACACTCAACTGGTTTACATTGACTATTTTCCAGATAGGATTAATTGTCGCCAGAGATGAACTAGTACCCAAATCGAGAGATACTTCTCAGCAATGATGTAGATAAGGAATCGAAAAGGAATGCCTATTTGATGTTAATCGCCAAGTATTTGGTTTAATTATTGACATACGCGAATTTGATAAAAATGAAAAAGTGAACGCTTTTACAAAGAGATGATATAATAGAAGAGTAGATAATATTATGTATTTCAGATTGTTGAAATTTGACGCAAATTGGGATTATGATAAATTGCCTGATACCTTAGAAAAAAAAGTTTGTTAAAACGGAATTTTTCATCTAAAATTTTTAGTATTTCAATTGTCTCTCTATTATTAATAATATCAGTGTATTTTCTATCTCCTTTTCTATTGTAGTAGGTCAACAACAAAATGCGCCTAAAATTAATAACTTTGCCATAAGTATGTTAACCCACGAAATACTACTGCACTTCACGACAGTATCACATGTTATGCTAAATTTCAAGAGGATCAACGAACAACGACTTGATTAATTGCAATAATCTGAAACTTGATATTGACTAACATGATAAATACAAACATAATAACAGCCATTGTGTGTAACAAGTATCATATTGACTTCATTGTAACATCGCATCAATAAGACGCGCCTTTTTTTGGTCTAGTTTAACGAGCCGAATAATTCGCAAGAACAATCTTGTACTCATACCATAGGTCACAATTTATTATAATTTATTGTAATACTAGCTAAGACGTAATTCCAATATGAATCTAATCTATTAAACTCTCAGTGATTGCTGGACTGGGTCATACTATATACTAGATGAAATTATAAAGAATATTACTTATTCACTAGCTTGACTTCACCATGTCGGTCGACTGAGTCTGTGTATAGTACTGAATTTAGATACATAGCACAATTGAATCAACATAAGAATAAGAATATAGAGTCAATACTGTGTGAATTTACACAGACTACAGGCATGTACAGACAGTTGACTCTAAAACCCAAAAGGACTGTATTAACAGTAGGACAAGTACTACACACACTGCTCTCTGAGAAATACTTTTCCTCTTCTTCAAAAGCACATTTACTTTACGGTTACTTGCATTTTGCTAAATACTGAGTAATTAAATAAGGCAGCCCGATAACATGGTTTTCAGATAAATGAAGCAAGACATAATTAAATGATAGCACACACAAAGAAAGAGAGTTGCATTGGAATGAGCTGTTGTTAGTTTACGTTACCTACTGATTAGTGTTATTAGCATTTAGATTACACTATTTTCTGCACACAATGCAGGGCTGATGGCAGTTGATACCGTATGTCAAATTTATTTATACTTAGGTATGACGTAATGGACATTAAAGAGGTATATTAAAATGTGTATATGAGTACTCGACCATTTATCCAAACTATTGATTTGGCCCATTCGATATTCGTGTATAAAACACAAGTCCAAATGGATTTAAGCCTATAATAATTCACATTTTCTATTTTGAGTTCTATGCCTTCATTTATTCAAATGGTTGAGATGTACAGGCATTGATCAGGTTCATTTGGGTATTTGCCGGGTTTGCAGCTTTTTATTAGCGTTGAATTGCTAATTTCCATGCCGTTTGAGAAATGTATAATATTGGCTGCGAAGAATGTCAATGGGCAGTAGCCCATTGTTCTAAGCTACAACACCACTTAATGATCGGTATATATGCTTGGATATGTTTCTCTCTCATTTCTACTTTGTCTTTCTTTGTTTAATAAATTAAAATAAATTAGTCATAATTACAAAATTTCACACTTATAAGAATATTGCTTTACTAATATATACATTACTTAAATATCTATTAAATACATTGTACGTGTAAAATAGATATCCATATTGTAAAATAAACTTGATTATTTTTTAATGAATTTACAAGTAATTCTTTTTGTATTTTTATATTAATTTAAATAAGAGACATATGTACAGTAATATATAGATATAAATGTAAGATACAAAATATTTATTTATAATGCAGGCAAAACAGACTACAATTCACATGTTCATGAAGCACTGGGATTTAGTTTCCACACACCATATAGTTAATATTTGGATTATTCTCAGTACACAATACATATTTACCTAAGGTGAGATTACTTGTGGGACAATGGAAGACATTCATGTTTCATTTTGAAGAACTATGAAACTAACAACATGCTAGTCTCCAGACAGACACATACACTGTTTTTTGGTTTTAGAAATTATTGAATATGTACTATAGGGGACAGTTCACTACCTGCATTTCAGCATACGCCGCTACTTGCTGGTTATAATTCATAACAGCGCGCCATGCTTTACATGCCTATTATATCTTATTTTTTTTTGAAATTGCAGTTTTATCAAAGGGTCACAATTTATAATCTGATTAAAATGAATTTAAAAAAATACTATTTGTATCTCGCTTATTGTCACTTAATCAATAAATGTGACTCAACTACACACATCATAAATTGTTTTATTACGTAATAAATACATTGTCTGTTCTGTTTCAGATGTTTGACTACCCCACGTTCTAACTTAAAATTTGCATACACCAAACATGTACCAGCAATACACTCTTATCACTCCATTTCACTAACTACATTTAAGCATACTTGTAATATTGCTTAGCTGAAGATGACCAATAACTACTGTATTGCCGTGCTCACATGTTACTAAATGGTTTCATTGTAATGGGCACGCCAAATTTTTAATACGGGCGACCATAAGTACCAGGAGTCAGTGACAGAATAAAACACAGCGGCACTGCCCATAAGGTCGCCGAGAGGCCGCCAGACGAATTGCAGGCATTTTGCTGCAATTGTCATTGAGTAGCCAGTTAGAGCGGAGACGCCATGAGGCTGGCGAAGGGAGAAGAGGAGATGCTTGTATCTGCTTCTCAGAGGCCTTCTGCACCACTCCCCCGACGACCAACACTCGCCTGATTGCCTTGTCCACGCAAAGGAAATGGAGTTAAGGGAGACATCATTGCTAGATATAATGGACGCCAGTTGATAGCATGTTTGTTTTCATCACCTGTATCATATTAAGATATATGATGATATCATTGGACAGATCTAAAGTGAATAATGTTAATATTAGGCCTACGTATTTTATTGTGTATTTATTATTTGTGTATTTATTTATTTGTTTTCTCTTTTTATATTCATTCATTTATCTCCTATTTTCTTTATTTGTTTGATTTTTTGTTGTACTTATTGTATTTTGTTAATTTTCTAATTTTATTTGTGATATTTGTATTTAATTATTTACTTGATGCCAAATCAAGAGTTTCAGCAAGGTAGATAAGAGTATATTTTTACTCAGAGAAGTTAAAGCACGCACTCCTTTGTTGCTCCAATTGCCAAGGTTTTATTGATTATGTAAATGCAGGAGTTCATTCTTTAAGCAATCCATTTGCACGTGAGTGTATTGTCATATTATAATATTCTACAAAGGCTATCAATTATTCATTGCAGAAATCAACTTAAGCATGTTACTGATACTTATCCTTAAACAATTTAAGCATGGTGTTGATACTTAAAATAAAAATAAATAAATGCCTACAAGAAGGAATACTACAGCTAAATTTAATAAAAACAAATTAAAATTTCAAGAAATAAAATTATAAATGGCTCCTCATTGTTTATGTCATGTATTGTACCACAGAAAATAAATGAAATTAAAAATTGTATTGCTATGGAGACATTTGTGAAAATACGTGTGGCCACTGCACAAATTGCACTGTACACCTCTAGCTACTATATTACTGGCCGATGCATGAAATGTACCTCAGACATTTGTGTGAATGAAAATATTGCATTTAAAATATGTCTTCACATAGGTGAGGTTTTTGCATATTTGCTGCTTTTCATTATTGATTGAATTTATTTTATTCTTATTGTTGTATTTCTTTGTATTTTCCATTATTGGTCATATTCCATTTGTTGATGGTACTTCTAATCTGGATGCTCATAAATGTAGAATATTTGTATTTCCAAATTTCTTTGTTTCTTCTTTTTTTTTTTTGCTTGATGTTTTCTTTAGATCATGTTATTTACCTTTAATACAGAAGTATTGTCATCGAAATACTAATCATGTTTTAAATGAATTTCAAAAGTGCAAAAATGTGTATTAATACACATGCCTGCCAAGAATACCCGCACTGGGTACTTAGTTGTTTTGCCCGCATTGGGAGAGAATAATAGATGGAAAATGTAGCTGTGGCAGAAATACACATGGCACCACACACAATATATGCATCACTGACATCGCCACCGGGACACCATGCCTAGAACAGATACATCCGTGTATCGACACTGACGCTGTTATTCGAGGTGCCTGATACCACGTAGGCTTTAGCTGACCGTGGCAATCGCGACCGGTTTGCATGGTGTTTTAACAAGTTCGAATTAGATGTTGCGCCAGAGGCTGATGCAGAAGAAAAATTGCATTGCAGTACCTTCGCCGATTTCAAGATCACAGAGCACCGCCAGAAGCAGGCAGGTGCTGTATCGACGAGCGCCTCACCAGTGGGGCCTTCATAAGCGCGCAGGTAATGATAACCACGGTTTTTACTGTCGGGGCCGGATTCAGAAGGATGACGGCGTCTCGACGCGCAGAGCGACTACAATATTGCAGGGGCCCCGCAGTGCGAAAACGCAACGCACAGCAATGATTGTATAGTACCGCCGTCTCGTTAAGAGATTTGTTAATTGGCCGTAATTGTGGACTTAAACTATGATGGCATTGAGTTGCCTGTTCGAAGAATTGGGCCATGACACTTGCTGAACTTCAGAAATCAGCGTTCTTTATCGGGCTGATGCTTAGATTGCGGCTCACAGACGCCAGGAATGACGCAGTTTGCCAACCTGTATTTGTTCTAATTTGCTGAAATACCGCATCTGATATAATTACGGGGTGCGAAAGAGCTGGGACGCCAGCTTGTGCAAATTGCAGCCAAACCGCCATTACGTTAAGAAGGGGAGCCATTGTCGTGATGGACAAGATCGACAATACAGCTAGTACAAATGATGACGCTACCGTCTATTGTCACAGAATACTAATATTTATGGATATTATAATTAGCGAATGATTATTCGCCTGAAATGGAAATCACATTTGAACAGTATTACTTTCTGTGCTCTAATGTTGCATTATAAATGTGACACGCATGTCGAATGCTTAGACGAAGTGATCGGCATCGACGTCACTTCCAGCGATGATCATATACCCACCGACACAAGCTGCCGACACAGGGTGATGACGATTTGATTATCAATTAATTACGTACGATATTCGTCGCAGAGCCGACCGGCGGGCCATAATGGGAGCCATGATTTACCGCTACCACGGCAGAGACAATACTCAAGGCGTACTGCACAGCAATAT
Source organism: Nicotiana noctiflora (assembly GCA_032618575.1). Taxonomy (NCBI): domain Eukaryota; kingdom Viridiplantae; phylum Streptophyta; class Magnoliopsida; order Solanales; family Solanaceae; genus Nicotiana; species Nicotiana noctiflora. Next base: position 16,812 of record JASVEL010007425.1, read on the forward strand.
GCACTGACAGTCGTCAATGCCGACCAGCCGCTATTATTCTTTGTATTTTGCATACCTGAGCATAGCAAATTATTTTCTGGCGATGGGCGCTGCCTGAAGGCTATTTACACTGAGCCTTAACAAGAAATGCCCATTTAACGATAGTCATGTTTTTTGCCACAGTCATTACTGATAAATAAAAATAAAATCGCTCTTAAAGTTAGACTACAAATAATGCAGTCGGCCAGTGAGCAATGCAGATAGACTCAGACTAAACTTTAGAAAAACTCATTTGATTATAAGGAGCTGTATAATATACAAATTTTCTATATGAGCTGCATGGCTGTAACACGAAAGCAGGACGTCAAGTGATGACTACTATCAGTACCTGTAGGCCATGGTCGTGGTATAAGCACATCATCACCGACAAATGCTGTCACACAGCTACTGCACACAAATAAAGCACGCAATGCCTAATGTTACTGTCTGTATACAGCTGGCACAGCCTACTAGCCAGGGACCACCCGGGGCCAGCGTACGCCTCCTTTGTGTCTGGCTGTCTGATTGTTGGGGACGAGCCAAGGGGTGACGCCGTGCTGGACATACAGATAAGGCATCGCTGCAGGAATAAATGTGTAGCCATCACTTCGCCAGCGCAGACATGAGAGGTATTCCTCGGGCCGTCTGGAGATGACGGCCTGTACGACGGCCAGGGGTGCCGGGTTGTTGGCAGACATGCTATGGATGACAATGGGTTACGTATGTCTGCAGGTAGACTGAGACACGGCCTATATCCCACGCACATTTCTCAGATAAGCATGAGGCGGTTACGCGTTATATTGGGATGAGAGAGGTCATGGTATCGGGGTAAGAGAAGCTCAGTAAGTTAATATACAAATTAATGATGTATCACAGCCACAGGCACACAGAATGTTGCAGCCAGATTTATGTTTTCCAGCCTGGGAGTCTGCTTCAAGACAGGCTCCACTTTTCTCTGCTGCCGGGTTGGCAAGATTTCAGAATAAGTAGGCGGCCCACATCACTTCCTTCCTGCTGCCGTATATGTACAGATCATGGCTGCATCGGCACGGCTTGCTCTTCGATAAAGGATGCTGCGCTGTGATGCGTTGATGATGATCCGATTCATGAAATTTATGATGTATACTGTATTTGATGTTTACATAGCCCATTATTACCGATACTGCTGATTGCACACGATACATTGCCTGGGATATACCGGTGTCAATTGTTATCGGTATCAAATTTCGGGTTCAGGCATAATTTGCCTCTGATGAGCTGTTGTCACACTAAGCACCTGTAACGACGGCGCTCTGGATGACATACACAGGCGCTTGCTGTGCTCAATAACATGTCGCTGACATTTGCTCATTAGATTGCCGCCGATATCACTTCGCCCCGTCATACTGATACCTACGTACGTCAATATGGTTGATGGTAGAGGCCGGCACGCCCCACTTCATAACAGCGCACTGCGAATCCCGCATGCTGTTTCACTTCATATCTTTACCGGCATGAACAAGAGAAAGATTGATGCAACAAGGTAACGACAGAGACGATACTGGCTACCGCATTTAACATTAACGTTAACGCTGAAGATCGCGACTCCATTGAAATGATGAGCTGCTGGGCACTACACGCTGCCACTATCACCCTGTCGCCACATCATCGCAATGTACGCCGCATCGATTTTCAGACAAATATCGATGATGAAGAACAGACGCATTGAGACAACAGGCGATATGGCTGCACCGCTTGATGTGGTTGAGAAGGTCTGTTTCCGGATTCATCGGCGATTAGCCCGTACTCGAGACCGATATTGCCGTTGTCAGATCATCTACACGTCGGCTGGCACCGTAGGCCTGATTTAACGCTGTTTAGCTTAGAAGTCATCAGCTACTGCACGCATGACGTGATTTGCTGACCGCCATCAGATCGCAATGTACTGCGCTCACCCACGAATAACTGGGTTACGCTACTATTCTTACTGGAGGCTGCCTATATGGTATTCAGATGGACACCAGCCTGCTGCAGCATAGCCATGGCACGGGCCAATACTTGCTCATGATAATACGTCTGGCACGCACAGTCTTAGCGCTGCGCCGCTTTAGGCCAAATTTGCTGATGTTCAGTATTGCTACCGTATCGATACGGCTTGTAGAGGCCGCTCTTCTTATCAGATAATATGATCTCTGCCGTTCTGAAAGAGTTCGATGATGATCTGGTGATGCCATTGATAATGATAGAGATGCAGGTTTCCAAATACGGGCAATTATACTAGCGATGATTATCTGTGCCGCTGGAAGATGTATATCGATTTGAAGGAGCGTCAGGAGAAAGATGAAGAAAAGATATTACGTACGGCACAATGTTGAATACTCCTGTCAGATGCGGGTAATCGTATCTGATCTTGATAAAATAAGAGTTTGATTGCCATACAGATACACAACACTATCCTATGACGGCGCGTCAAAGATAGACACATATTCCATTTATTGAGACAACTTATTAATTTGTATTCGGAAGATTATTCAATATGATTTATACTGTTTTTATTTTCATTATTACAGATATTTTCGTCGATTTTATGATGACAACAAGATATCACAAGCTTATGGATGAATTGAAGATATCTACGAAGAAAGACAAGGTCATAGATAGCGAAGCGATACATATAGCTACCGCTTCGCCGTGTAGTGCTGCGACGTGAATATACCCATTCAAGAGAAATGTTTCCGCCACAGGTTCGGTTGCGGTTGACTAAACTGGCGTTTTGAAATAAATGCTATCACTAAAGAGAACATAATATTTCAGCATGGCACTATGTCGTTGGACTCGACATTGCCGCTAGATGAAGACTTATACTGCCAGAAGACGAATGATACGATCCAGTATATACTGAAAGATTTACGAATAACACAAGAGTAACGATATTGCGGCAGGCTTTATTCGCCATGATTGCTTCGAAATGGTTGGGACGATTGCCATTGAATACCTCGCCTGTACTACATAATGTTAAATCGATAGTATCAGACTATCAAAATGAAATACAAGCAGAAACAGAATACCACATTACATGGACCAAATTTACTAGTTCGGGATGACTTAAAGAGAACACCGAATGAGGCGCTGTGGAAGCATATGATTTACCTTTATCAATCAGCGATGACCGTAGCTGACCACTTGATACATTCTGTCAGAAATAAAGAAAGGATCAGCCAATGTAATGAGCGAATAGCAACTTGCACGGTTTGTTTATTTGCGCTATAACAACAGCAATAAGAATAGATTATTATTATAGTCCTTGACAAGAACAGAGAGAAAGAAAATTGCTTAATGCTGCAAGGCCTCTCGAAATGCAGGTATACCGGTGTTTTATATGCGAGACAACAAAGGGCTACAGGACAGATGACAGTCACAGTTTCACGAAACCGTCAAGTTCGTTTATACTGTTAGCGCTATTGTAATGGTGGTGTCCATTTGAAAGGATACAAAGAAGGTTGTCTGAACAAATAAAGAGATTGGTATCAATATTGTCTTACTGGCATTACATAGTCGTGTGAATAATGATTAAAATTCAGATAGTATTGATAAGTTAAAATGGTATTTACAGAGCTTAATTTATATTCATGTTTTTGACAAATATGGCGCTGATATGTTGGATGTATCACAGATAGAATTTGTCGTTAAAGCCGCTTAAATTTTTTGCATTATAATTTGTTGAAATGTTATAAAGAAAGAACAATGCTTACCAGCAATTTATGAGAATTCATGAGAACATAATTCATGCTTTGGAAGAGAAAAGCAAATATATGTATAGTAATATTGAAATTTCGAAGACCAAAAAGGAATTAGCAAGCGAATAACATATTTAAAATATCTTTTTATCATGTAGAATCAATTCAATCGAGAATATATTGTCTGGATTAAAACGATCCGGTTATTTTCACTTTTTTTTCTTTCTAAATTCAAGTGTTCTTCCTTCAAAAGGGCTGTTTTTTAAATATAAAAAAAAAAACAAGAAAGTTTAGGCAAAGAAAAGAGGTATAGAGCTATAAATCAATGTATATATATATATATATATATATATATATATATATATATATATATATATATATATATATATATATATAGATATCTAGTTGCAAACAATATAATCGTTCGTTAGCACGTTATCTACAAGCCCAAATAACGTTGATTCAACAACTATAAAGCACATTGTTTGCGATTAATTAACGAATGCTTGCTTTCAAGGGAGAATTGTGATTGTTATTACGATCCACCAATAGATACTAACAGACACCATATCACTTTCAGCAGCATCTACGCCAATACAACTTCAGTTAATCGCTACTACTTTAACAGTTTCATCTTCGGGCAGTATATTAATGTTAATGTTCGGTATTCGCTCGTTAATTGAAATTATCCAACTTCAACAATACTTGTAATTTCATTGTTCGTTCGTTTTTTTTTTTATAATTCGGGACCATTTTAATTTGACAATAGTTTTATTAAATTTTTTCGCTCAAAACATTTATACTATTTCAAAATAGCACTAAGTCGGAGCAGTTTGTTCGAAATTTCGATGTTTTCATTAGTTTCAATCTTCTTCTGCTCTCAGTTATTGCTAGCGCTTGTTTATTTAGCTCGCCTTTTTTTTTTTAAATTTAAATTTATCTTTGTTTCTAGAAAGGTTCTTCTCACGGTTTGTTGAGAATGTACTGACAATATCGTTGCATCGACGAGACACTGGTCACGCATTGATTTGTTATTACTGTACTAAAGGTCGTGGGATTTATCTAATAAAATGTCGGCGATGTTACGTCAGGATTTTGATTGTCGGCACGCTAAGAGCCACGCTGCGCGTTGTAGCCAGATTTTATTGATAGACAGCATACAGCGCGACGTCGCGGATACGACACCAGCATGACGCCATTATAAACAGGCACTAATTGCTCCCCTGGAGCTTCATACTTAGTTATTGCTCACCTGTGACATTTATTACAGCAAATAATAACAGAGGCGCAGCCTTATTATACTGACAAAGTGTGGATTATCATGGTGATGATATCGGGAAGCATTTGCCATAGCTGTGACTGAATTACGCCAGTGATTCGACATTGCAGGTTATCGCTGATGAGCTCGACGCCTGCGTTATTGTCGGTTTCTCGTCACGCGTTGTATACGCCGCTTACCGCAATATGCGGCTGTTGTCGGTGATCGTCGCTTGTCTCTTCGCGTTGCCGCTGCCCTAGCCAAGGGTGTCATCGATCGAATAAGGCATTTGTCAATATTACACGGCAAGGTTGCATCGCGATCGTTTTTTGTTGTTTGCAGCCGCCTTTAGGGCTACGTTATCATTGTCTGTATGCACGCTATCGCCGGGTTTGCCGTCAGCGCTACACAATCATTGCTGGTCGTCAACATGGATAACGTTTAGCCACGCTGTTCGGCACACGTTCATCAGAGCGACCAGCAGCCGCCATCGCTACGTTGCCGTTGTATATATAGTCGTTGCGACGGGCCTATCATTGCTCACAATATCGCCACTATCAAGGTTATTCGTTGCCAGAATTTGTCTGTGACAGCTCACGTTTATAAGAGGTTATTACCGCAATGTCTGTCGAGTGATATACGCTCATATTATTCCAATTGTTTAATGCTATTGCGAGGTGTAGCTACCTTCATAGATAAGCACGCACTAATTACCAATAGAATTTATCATCTTCTTCTTGTTATGGTGAATTTACCAGCATTTGGGATCTAAAGGTGCCAGCATTACCAGGTGAGTTATTACTCAATCGATGAATTAAATAGGAGCGTGACTGGCTCACTTCCCGCAAGAGAAGGCAGTCAGACTAAATATTAATGCCGTGGAAATAGCAAGTTTTTTAAATTTGAATAATCTTATGAGAAGTTTTAGTTTCGCCGCCGAGTGGAATACACCAAATCATTTTAAGTCTTTTTTCATTTGGCTGGATTTTGACATTCAATTTTACCATTTCAACAAATTAAATGGTAATGACCAAGATAATGGTTCTTACCTATGGCAAATCAATCTGGACAAAGAATAAATTAGACTTGATTCAAAGATACTTAAGCACTTTCAGAATCATACCAATATCACGCAGTGATATTAATTTGCATATGTGATACAGTTTAAGTATTGAATGCCTAATTTTCCAAGAATTTATCCACCGCAATATTTTCAATATTGACAATATAAATTTTCAGTATACTAGTCAAATGTTCAATTGAAATTTTCACATGGGTGGTGATAGCTCATGATTGCCAAATATTTCGATTGAAGCTGACAATCATAGATGGCATATTTTATTATTCTGATGAGATGCTAGACTAAAATGTTAGTTTCAATGTTGACATAGAATCGCATAGTTTTAATGTCTTCTAAATAGTATAGTGTCAGATACCACTTAGAACGAGGTTGATGTTACCAGAGCTGAATTCTGTTGTTCTTCAAGTTATTGCCCGCTTTCGGGGTTGGGAACAGAACCTTGTTTTTAAACCTAGAATAACAAAGCTACGGATTCCTAGGTGAGTATTTAGACATAACGCAGTAGGATGGTTCCGGCATGTGACTAAATGAATACACCTGCCGCACTCTTTTCTTGATGATTGCTGCATTAGATGTCATGACAGCTGTTTCGTTTAAGATAATAGTTTGTTATTTCCTAGTAAATGGAATAAGAATAATGTTGCTCGTTAAAATCAACTACGGGCTCTACTATTGGATGTGAGATTACAACTACCTTTTGAAATGGTCAAAAACAAACTAACTTTCAGACAATAATGCCGCTTTACATTGACAAATTTCAAAGGGATTTTAGCTAGACAAACGTTATTTTTGCCAATTTTGATTTCCGAAATTTATTTACGCGAAGCTGGCGAGGTTGATTAAAAATGATTTTTTATTTTATTTTATAGCAAGCATTTTCTATTTTACCACGGTGGAGACAATTAATAATTACTTAATTTGTTGAATTAGCAAATTTCAGATATAGTGGAATGATATAAAGAGGCATAAAAAAAATGCATTTACAAAGAAGACGTTAGTGAGGATAATGCACTGCATTGGAATAACAAATATTTGATGACTGACAGCCTATTAGGAAATTGTATATAAGAATGTCTACAGACAGATGTAATTGATATATCGGGGGGCCGATCTGAGCCAAAGGTGACCTAATTTATATTACCTCGGTTTGAGCTCAAACCTGATTTGCCAATGCATTTGTGTGTGAAATGTAGCTGACTCTAAGATTATAATGATATTCTTTGGGATTTACGCTACAAGATAGAAAATTGGTGATCACCGTAGGGTTGAAGGGACAAGCGTTAGCTACATAGTCCCTCAGTTTTGTCCGGGGCCCACGCCTGGTCGATCTGAAGGGCAATTTCTTCAGGGTGCCGCAATTGCCACAGCTATGATTTAGCAATTATCATCATGAAGACGGTGTCAAGCCTAACGATGATGGGTGTTAAGCCCCTGGGGTGCACGGTTTCGTATCAGGCCGACAGGGTGCCAAGGGTTAGCCTGATAACAAGGAAGAGAGAGCGAAAATTTTCAATGGGACTTATGCCCACATAAGGCCCCTCACCACATGCCAGGCGTCTGTGAGTTTCTGCTGACACTGCAGAGCCACTGGGTTAGAAGTGCCGTGGCAAACTGAGCCTAAAATGGCCCGGAATACTGTGGGAAAGTAACGCTGTCGTGAGATTTATCACAAACGTGCTGTTTCACACGAAGACCCACGGAGGTTGGCTGGGCAAAGGAGGTGGATAATTTACTGCATTGCGTATAAGAAATGTACCTTCCACCGAAAGCAATACGCCACGTAGCAGAGCCAAAATGAAATTTGAAGCACCCAAAGAAATGAGATTGACAGAGCCAAGCTATGAGAGGCCGAATTTAAAGATAGTCATCGAGGATCATTGATGAGCAAAGCCTAGACAACAATGGGTGAGGATTGATTTCACGGCAGAGAGACATGTTCAGGGAGCAAATGCCACCTATTGGTTACCTACATGTAATCCACTTCACTCACATTCATCGCACTTAATGCCGAGATCGCACAAGCAAACGCAACAGGCTACTGACATGAGATTTGAGAGCATGTCACATGCATAACGGTCGTCACCTTTCGCTTTCACTGGTCATTGAAAGACTGAGGGGACGAGATCATATCGATGCCCTGGCCCCAGCGTGACGAATAGATTGAAAATTGTTTAGCCATATTGGCATTTTTATCTTTACACAGCATTTTTAGCTGTCAATGGTTAAAGAGATGCGCTAGGAATTTTGCCATTGACAGGGTTAATGGGTCTGCACTACGGTTGACACGGTTGATACAGTAACTACAAGACAACACTGGTAGAGCAGATAGTCAAAAAGAAAGAAAAAAAAAGAAAAGAAAAGAAAAGAAAGAGAATTATTATGCCACATGCAGAGACAATAGACAAGACTAACGGCATAATATATCACAATGGAATTGTTTGTGCCAGATTTCAGAAAGAAGGCTGTCTGACTAAAAGAGAGCATGTCTAATGGCACTAATGTATAGGATCAAGAAAACAGAGCCACAGGAATGCCTCCCCGGGACACTGCCTACTGAAGAAGGTAGAAAGACTAGGCCCAGCCACTGCCACCAAGCATTTCAGATACGCTGACTGACATATCTATTGTCTGTTTTCGTCTTCTCAAGTGACAGACAATTTCATCGATATATAAAATACTAGAACACTGAGTTGTCGAAAGGCCGAGCTGCATGCACGCACAATGCCGCCATAAAGGATCTATCTGCCACCATGTTGTAGTCTATATGGCATACAAGCCTGAAATTGTAGGCATGACGAATTTATATTTCATAAAAAAACACTGACATATCGCTGCCTAATATTGGCATTGAACACCATCGTTTAAAATTGGAGGGAATGAAATTGCATCTGCTGAGGGAGCGCCGTAGACTGCCGGAAACAGACAAGACTACTTCTAGGATACTTGCCTGACATCACAGAAAGATCGAGGCGATAGGTAGATCGGCGAGGAGCTGATTGTCCAAAATGGACGAGTACTGAGAGAGCTGGGAATATTCGCACTTGCTCAATTCACACATCAGGCCCACAACATATACCATTCGCCATGTCCAAGATTGACCCATTTGTCACCTTCAGCTTTCCTCAGACTCCATGTATCGTTATGCAGCTCAAACTACTCACTGTACTTCACTGAAGAGATTAATTTCAGAAATCTTTTCGCCACTGGCGTAGGCTACAACTGGCAAGTTTACCGACACTGGTCGCCAGGAGGGCTGTGGTCGCCATCTGCTGAAGATTGATATCGATTGGCGTCCGGCCTGCCTACACTGCGCCACTATCAGAATTTGTTGGTACGAGAATGCATCTAACGAGACAGCAACCGCGCTCTCGCATCGCCGTGAAAGACACAGAGCGAAAGAGAGTGAACGGCAGAAATACAGGCGCACGCACAGCGCCAATCGGACTTTCATCAGCGCTGAACAGGGCCGTCGATAAAGGCGACAAATTATGCCGATATACCCATCTGGAGAAAGAGAGTACCAATACTGCCGAAATTTAATTGAACAGCAATTTATAGCCGCACGGTTACTCGCGAGCAGTTGAAGCATCACAAGAATGTTGTTGTTCTCGCTGACACTAACCATCTAAGAGATTACGAGTTCCCGGCGATGTTGCCATTAATCGACTCGGCGATATGCCGCATCAACAGAGAAATAAGAGGTGCCACAATAATCTCGGGGTTAACATTTTCCATGACCGGCATTGCAGACGGCACAGCGATGTCGTCGAGCGCCGTCGGCATAGTCCGCTGAGCCACTGCGCACACTACGGTGTCGGCACTTAAGATCGCCGTAGCGCCCAATACTAACTCGGTAATGCCCACATATCAAACCATCATTGTTGTCAGACGCATCGCAGGCTGCCATGCCACATCGATGCATATCAAATTCATAGCGATAACAGATAAAGGGTCACATCTGAACAATATCCGCGTATACCTTTCACTACAACGGCGTGGAGACCAACGGTAAATATCGTTACCGGGTTGTATATCTGTCATACGTGAGTCAACGGACTGCCGGGACCAAAATCAACGAATCAGCAATGAAGTTTTCCCCAGTTGAAGGTTAAGCGGAACGATAGTTTACCTGTTTATTTAGCGACGATGAATTCGTTAATTTCATATTTTTTTACTTTTTCAACGTTTTCCGGCAACGACCACATAATATCAACCCAGCCCAGAGTAATCGCTAATACATGGAAGGAGACACACGCAATGCATAATACCGTTAAAACGCAAAATGTAATTTGCAGCACAGGCCTAATCAGACTGTTTTATGTTGCCCGAGCACAATCACCGGTACTGATCAAACACTACGGAAGACGAATGACTGCGCCGATCGAGCGTTCATAGATTGCCCACTCATCTTACCGCGTAACCGCGTCGGCGACGGGCGCCAGATTATTCAAGCTGCAGCTGTGCCACGCAATTTACGTGGCTGAAATGCCGGAGAATGAAGAGCACGCAGCGCGATATCAATACCTGACCTGGATACTGCCGACACCATCAGCATGATCATTGATTTAGTGACGCAGCATCGCGACAACAGTGCCTGGTTTGCGCGCGAGAAGAATACTGCGACGATGATGACACCGTTAAGGCATGAATGTCACGCTTACGTAATTTAGGCAGACGCGCGCACCGGAATGGACATCACAACATTGTTAATTTCCAAATCGTCACCGCAGTACTTCGCCAGAATGCACTGGAGACATACCAGAAGCATATTCACAGACGGCTGACCGGACGTACAGAGCGCGTGGCGACAGTGTACCGTTACCAGACTTCGCCAGGCTGTATCGGTTTTATCGATGCCTATACTGGCAATATCGGGCAATGCACGGCATATCTGAAGTAGCAGCTCACGGGTATACTATTGCATTTAGGCCTGGGGCCGATACTTACTATTTGCCGATCTGAGTACTTCAAATTTGCCAGGAGGTTGCGGTTACTGCTGAGTTCAATGTGCGACAAGAGCGTTAGCCTGGTCACATTTGCCGCGTTTATTTAATACAACTTATGACGATTTACAGAACAGGCACGCTCATTCAGGTAGCCAGAAAGAAATGGAATAAGCGATTCCCACAAGATATCATTGTCTCGCTATCCACCGCGTTATCTATCAATGGTTGAGTACGGCATACCAAATGACAGGATATTGATGCAGACGCGATTCGGTTATTGATGGAGAATCGACATGAGTCGTCAGCGTTGCATCGACAACAATACACTGAACAGGTTTTATATCAATGCCACGCAATAGAAACAGAACATCCGTTGCAGAGATCAACTGACAATACGCCATCGCAATGAGCAGGCTGCAACATGATGTCAGACAGCTGCAGTATACTGCATAAATCGACAAAAAGTAATGTACATACCCACAATGGGTTTATTAAATTGCATTTGGGATTGTCGGTATGCGCTACACAGACGGTTTTATATAATTGAAGGCGACACACAGCGATATGCTATTACGCGAGCTGATTGTTTTCGTAAGCTACGTTGGTTACCTAGACTTGTAAGAGGCCGTTCACTGCAACGAACTGATTACTTTGCCAGTAAGAGCCGCCAAATCGTAATAGCAGCCAGACTTCACCAATACTGCAGTTTGCACTAAACAGCGTGTCGGGACACAAAGAAATCACATCACACCGCCTCCACAATGCATCGCCAGCAACGCCGGCAAGAAATGTTAACATGTTGTTGAGCGATATTTGCCGTTGTCGTCTGCAGTAACTCCATTGCCGCAGGACGTGCTAATATCTGTAGTTGGACTTGCCTCAATGCTGAATGATTGACATTTACTGTTCTGTCGTTATCAAGGGATGAAGATAGTCATGTTGTATCAATTTGTTAAGTAGTGTCACAGATGGAATGCATGTTGATGTCACAATTTGGGCACCGCTATGATCTTCAGCGTTTAATTTCAGTATTAATAACATCAGAAAATATTAATTATCGGCGCTGTCAATTGATAAATAATGACGCGTAGATTGCTGAGACGAAATGAGGTGAGAATTGCTCAAAACCATATAAAGGAGATACATTTTGCCAAAAACAAATGACAAAAGAAACAAAAGAGAATACAGAAAAGAACTACGCTCACACTACAGATACGCAATAATATCGCACAAAAATAGCCAGTTAATCGCTAAGAATTGAAATATAATGGACTGTCAATACAAGAACTTTCACCACGTAGTTTCGATTTCAGAGCGTTGTCATGCTGAAGAGATCGGTTTTCGATATCCAGATAATGGATAGATATAAGTACCGCGTACCTTTTTCAAGTAAGTGACAGAAGAAAACGGTAGATGAGGTGAAATTTTACGCATTTATTACGCATGGAAACGAACCAGTATTGTCGAGAGACGTGTTGATATGCCTACATGCTTAAAGTGATTGATAGACACGGGTAGTTCAAAAGGCATAACATGTTTTTATTTCCAAAGCTCAAGGCCGCGATTTTCATTTTCTTCGCCTACACAGTTTCGGCAGATTGTAAGATAGAACAGATCGCCATAAGATCGAGAGTCAATAGCGATCGACAGCATCGACGACACGCGTCGGCATCGAGGCTTCGCAGCTGTAGCCATACCGAAGAATACCTTCGTCATATTTATCGATTGAACAAATTTTCGACGAAGGTTGCGTACGCCCGTGGTTAGTACTGCCAGCGGATAGATAGTAACAGGCAGGAAGCAGAAATTGCGCTGGGCACAGCATCATTTTTCATGCCGGTGAAGTGCGCCTGTGACTTCAGCGCTGCGGTAATCTGGGCATATTCGGCAGCGATAAGCGTGGCGTACAGATAGACGAGAAGCAGCAAAGGTCAAACAATATGCCAGCGGAATGACATATTTACCTGGGGCGGCAGCCGGTCGAGCAGGCTTATTACCGGAATAGTTGAGCATGCATTTAATCTGGCAGTGTCGGGTCAGAGCCTGGTCGCCATTTAATTCAGTTAGTAAATGTCGCATCGAAGGGAGGGCGACAATTGAATGAGTGGCAATATTCTTAGTAACAGATTACTGCGACAGCGATACCGAGAGAGCACCTTGAGTAGTGCGTGTGCGAAGTCGTCGCCTGATACATACCTGCTGGTCGGATACCGAGTCGCTTATTTAATTGCCATTGCCAGTATCGGCAGGGGCGATAAGGCTGAAGTCAGTCGTGGCGATGATGAAGTAGAAGGTCGAGAAGCATTTACTGGTTATCACGACCGAGCTGGCATTAATCATGAAGTCAGATAAGACGACGAGCGGTATCGGTCGGCGGATTAATCGAGCATGAAGATGGCCGACGAGACATTTCATAGTCGTGGCGTATCGCCTGATGAGCGCTATCACACAGGATGGCGTAACAAGTCTGCATTGCAATGCGGGGCAGAGCGACAGTGATATACCCCACTGCCTAAATGATGAAAAATAAGGTGCCGTAATATATCGCCAAGAATAACAGACGCAATGGCCAACAGCACTTCCGGACATCGATCGATTTACGATATAGTGCCTGCCGTCTCGCGCCATATGGCGCTGGTCGGGCAAATGCGATCGCTACTTACGGTATTTCCAAAACTCACTATGCCGCCAGCCAGCACGCGGGATTTGCCCACTTAGTTCGTCAGCGTTGCCGAAGTGATTTTCGTTATTTTTATTTTAAATTTATATTTGTGCCACGATAAATCATGTTACAAAAAACAATATATTAGCGATATACAGGTTATATTAGTCCACGTATATATCATACTTATACGATAGTGCACGTATTTATATATATATATATATATATAAGAGAGAGAAAGAAAGGCAGGCAGGCAGGCACAGAAAGACAACGCGGTTTACATAAATAGAAATGACCGCTTATGGCACCGTTATTAAGCAATAGCGCTAAGCATCACGCTGACGACCCACGATATCAGGTACTACCATGATGATTAATCATCACAGCGCGGTATCAATGCCGACGACCACGATGACTACGCGCCATTAATTTCCCCCCTGCCAGAAACAGTTTTCATTTTAAAGCAATGTTCTATAAGCACGGCCATTATTTATCACTATTACGGACATTCGCGTATTACAAGACAATTTGCTGTTGAATTTAATTATCTAAATTAATATATTACGTTTTCTGTTCACTTCATTAAAGAGAGCGACGCTGTGGCTTCGCCCGCGTCTTTTTTTCTGTTTGTACTGCATGTACAGATGTTTATAATAAAGAACATTGATTCGCCTCTAAATTGAACACGTTGTTGCCGCTTTTAAATTTAGCAGTATTTTCATAAATATGAATTGACCGAATTGGCGCAACGCTTTGTACTTATTTGCAGTTATTGTGATCGGATGAGCCAGCTGTTGATAGCAGACGCCGAAGAGCGCCAGAGTCTGCGTCGCATTTGGGTTTATCGCTATACGTATATATTGCATACATTTGTTGGACTGCAGCTATACGTCGCTTGCCGTATCGACGCTATCGTGACAGGAGACGCACGAGACATCACACTTACGTCTTTGGGTGTAGACAGTACAAAGAGAGACGACAAATAGATACGCATGAATTTATTATTAAGAAAGATATTGTTTCATTATTTGTTGCTTATTGGGAGTTTCTATTTATATGGCTTGCTCTCATTATTTAAATTATATAAATGAGTACGTTGTGAGGCAGCAATAAATAGGGTTAATACGTATTTGGGTGATAATGCCTATAATGCATACATGCGATATGAATTTCACTGGAACAATAGTTTGTTCTACTCTGTTTTTTTCACTGATGGAGAGAATATGGGCTTCCTCATCCACTGCTTGAGCCCCCAGTTACTAATAATACTATTTTTACTTCTCTGCTACGCGCTAGTGCTATCAAATTTTCATTTTTTTTTTATTTTTTGTTACTGTAGTACATTTCTGAAATTAGAATGACTGCATTTGCTTGATTTGCTACTGTAAGATATGCCTGGGGTTTGGTAATCAAGAATTTCATGTAATATACCATACATGTATGGATTTTTTTATTGACAATGTTATGTGATTACACGAGTCTACATGTTGATTACTTTTCCTATGGTTTTTCATTATTTTTTTTTTTCTTTTCTTTTCTTTACCTTTTCATTATTATTTTTTTTTTTTTTGTGCCTTTGTAGTATTGTTAAATAGAATAGCCAGTGCTAATAAGCCAGAGACCTTGTAAAGAATAATAGTTAGTTATTAGATACCAAATAGTAATTATACAATGAAAAGTATCATATATTGCTTATCGATTCGATTGATTGTATTTACGCATTTTCTCAAATATTCTGCCATATATCTACGTATACATGAATTTGCCAATTGATGCAAATTTTCAGCTTAACACATGCCAATACATTGTTTAGCTTCTGAATTGGTGATGTACCTTTCTATGTTTGCCATTTCCCCCGTCATAGGGTTAAAAACATGACCAAGCATAATCTCTTTTCGCCATCGAGCTCACAAGCCTACTAATGCATCATTTCGCCAGATTCGGCTTAGTATTGTTTTCTACGGCCTTCGTCATACTCACAGGCGTACACTGCGTTTATGCATAACATAGTTGCTGCATTGTTACTATCATTTTTCGGTAATCTTCTTGCCTATCGTTGTCATTGGCATGTATGCGGAGTTATAATGTCTTGCCGCCATGAATGTTGTATTTGCACATTGTCGTGAATAATTAGAATAAAATGCATATGATATTAATGAACCATCGCCATTTTCACACATGAATAATTAATAATAAGAAACGATGCCGCAGTTCACCATTAAATAAATGCTGCGTAACATTGTAATTATAGCGAAGTGAATAATATGTATTGACATTGATGTTTACTATATTTATTTAATACGCCTATATTATTACTTTCAAGATTTTTTATTGTTTCGCCTAAGCCAGTACATATATCTAACTTAATGTCAGCACTTCAGGGGCCTATTACATCGTTTATAAGCTACAGTACGTACTTATTCGCATTGAATATCGTTACGCCACAAGTAATGGATTTACAAAGTTTTGTCAGATGATGCACGCGGGTGATGCGGTTGGGAATATCGCTATTATCGTTGGAGCTTGATGTTAAATTTGAAATACATTGCCACACTTTGTTTCATGCTCTAAATTGATTTATATAGCCACAAATCTAAGCCAATTTGATGTTTCATAATTATATTGCGTACCGGTTGCACGGATAATACAACGTTTACGACATACGCTCAGTTATTTATTGTTTATCTGTTTTATTTCAATATATCTGAAATATTTAATGTTATCTAATACTGCTGATTTATACGTTGTTTTCATGCATGCAGCTACATGATTGCATGGTATTATTTAAGAGCTTCTGCACGTTTTTGAAAGGGTTAATACCACCATATCGACAGGGCATGTTGTCTTGTTTGAGTACCTAATAAATTTTTCAATCGAAAAGTAATTGATAATCTTTATCATATTTTTCATTATTTTTTTTGTTTCAGTACAGTAATAAATTAATTAATCGAAGCCAAATATGGTCTGTCGTTTCCAGACAAGATTTTTCACCGCCAAAATAGCTCACATGCTATAATCATTGATGAGGATGACCGCCCTTTTTTGCGGACAGCCATTTGACGACGATAATTACGCTATTATAACCTCAGCACTTTCCCTAAAAGTGCTCAGCTATTCTGTCGACAGCCAGATGAGCCGAAATAAATTGACAGGCCTTGCTGCATCATATCACTGATGCCAAAATACCAAACTGTCACACAGGCAGAGTCGCTCTTTTCATTAAGGACTGATACCCCGCATACAACATAAAGAAGACATGCCATGAAGAGATTAAGGGAAAATGTTTGGACGTTCTTACAGGCCTAGAATATACCCGCCTATCTTTCAACAATATTTGCACTGCTGATAAGTACTACACTCTCAATTGCCTTTGTTTTCTTAGCTACAGAATGATTACTGCATACTATATCAAGAAATATACTTTGCAAATTATGGCCACTTGCCGACAATTCTGTTTGGCTTGCCTACTGACTAATACTTAATTACATCGTAATTGTGCCATGCATGAAGAGCACCGACAAAGCACAAAATGGCAGTGAGAGCCACTTCATTAATTTTCAAGATATGGGATTAAAATAGCTAATACTTTCAATACATTAACACGAACACTACTCTATATTCTCACTCATCCCAACATTTACGAAATACATCTCGCATCTGCACCGGGAGAAATTTGGAATATAATTTTCATTGCCTAATGTAAGGTATTGTAACGGCCAGCCATATTTTCAATGATCGTCACATACTGTTATTCAAATGTTGCAAATGACATTTAGCTACATGGTGAGCATCAGAGAATTGGCATGTCACAATTATATCCACTTGATATACGCTTTAAATAACGGCTATATCATCTTCCATAATCATGATTTATTGCTTATCTACATTACCTGTTGGAGGACACTAATAACACATCCCATAATAAATGGCCTCATAGTACTTCCAATACGGCATTTACCAATATTGCTGTATTTAGCCAGATACTGTCAAGGGAATGCTTATACGCAATATGTAACAATGATGACGCTACATATTTCTCAAATTAAAGGCAATTTATTACTCCCAAAATACTAAGAACTACATCAATTTTCGGGCATGGCTATCAACTTTACGCACATTTATTGTTTGGACACGCCGTTGGCATGGATTAAGCACACAATGCGTTGCCACCCAATATTTGGTTTCAGCCTTCATCGCTAATTATTTATTTACGCTTTGTTTGAAAGGGAAGAAGACATGTTTCATTGATTTCAAGATATCAGAATTGTTGTATTTCCACGAGCTATAAGTATAACAGACGTACCATTATTTTTCATACTAATATCGATGGCTTTTATATTTACTAATCGATGTTTTCTCTTCTTTTTTTTTCTTTATTCATTGAGAGGTTTTATTGCTGCTAAGAGTGCTATGAGGGTTGCATACTTATATTAGTTATCATTCAGTAGTCAATAAAGCTTGTGTTTTTTTTAATTGCCACATTGTCAGATAAGATATCATCATTGTCAGGCTCAAGGGTTTGAAATTTACTAATGCCAATTTCTCACGAGCAGCATCGTGTATGACTCTTCTAATGATGAATGCTTATTTACCTGCTTCTGTTTTCCTGACATGTTGTCTAATGATTAAGGGGTGTATGTTGCAGACATGCTACTGCCATGGGAGGGTACAATGCCAGAGCTGCAATGAGCATATATATTATAGTATGCAGATGATAGGCAGGGGTCGATCATCAATGATGACAATAACAAAGGAATTCTCCTTCTTTTTAATTGATAGCTCATTTAAGGTTTGATACTGAAACTAATGATTTTATTACGCACTTCTACTCTCCATGCTTTTCTGATTATTGTACCATATATATTTGTACAGAAAAGAGGCCCACTATTGTTTTCATGATTTCCAACCATTTGTTCTCTATTACAGATTGAATAAGCCTATTTAGCAGGGATAATTTACTGAGGTCTAAATAGATTTATAATGTTGATTATCTAGCAATATCTCAAGGATTCATTAGTATTGTCACATGTTCTACCACAAGATTGCCATGAAATGTTTGATTACGACACTGGCATACTCCTAGCCGAGCAGTAAGAATGACTTCATCGTTGCTCGCCACGAGGCAGACATGATTTACCCGCACGAGCAAACGAATACTGACATATCAGCGCTGCACGCCGCAGCTGCGGGAATGGTTTCAGATGCTGGCACGTCGTACGGCGCGATCATTGCTGCGTCTGCGCATCACCGACGTGCATGCGCACATGGAAATTCCTGAGCCAGGCCGTACTCATTAGCCGCCTATAATTCGCCTGGCACTACAACTCTTCCGCCCATGATAAAATTACTGATTTAGATATATGACCGAGGTAATGCCGCTGACCATACTTCAACAAAATAAAACTGTTGCCAGGCAACGACATCATCCCTGCGATTACCCCACCACTCATTACTCGCCATTGTTCTTCATTCTGTTCTTTCCATTACTACGCACACGCCTGCATAATAAGCACAACAACTTTCGATATGTCATATAAATGAAATCGCAACATAATTAAAAAAATTTGAGTATAATCATCGATGTCTGTTCATCGCTTACAAAAAGAACGCCATCGACAGAATGTGGATATCAATACCGGTGATTATCAAACAAGATAATAAGCCATGTTGCTCTCCAGACCAAATTTATCAACAATTGAATTTTCAAGGCCACGGCGCTATCGCCAACGAATTTCTTTCATTGAAAGCAATCTGTACTATCTTGTAATAACATTTACGCCAGGTAGCACCTCTGTTTCAACTCTTCACAGATCGGTCGCCACGGCATTTTCAATTTCCAGCTGGGTTCGCCGCCAGAATTTTCGCTCTTCAGAGTGCCGCCAGGTGCCGCCCACAGATTCAACAGTTTGTTGACCAATTGTCATTTTGATTACCTTCATGCGCTTCGCCGCTACAGGCGCGACAAAACATTACGCCATCTCAATATTACGTAATACGCCGCCTTTACCCAGAATTGCCACGAAACGGGCCGACATCGCTATGCAATCGATTTGCTTAAATAACGTCTGCTGGTCGTCTTCGGCGTAATTCACATGTGAAGTCATGTTTACCACTGTTTAAGCCAACGACGCAATACAACAATGGCACAGTTCTAGTAATTGTCTTTGTAACACACTTGCTCATTGCTCAGACAAATTACAAAAAAATTCATAAATTATAAATACAGGCTGACAAAGATATTTCACAAGAAGACTACAAATAAATAAATATTACAGACAGATACAGAATCGGCTCACAGCCCACACGAACACCATCAACTAGAAATAAGACAGTAGGCATCACTCTAAGCCTCTCTCAGAAGTTCGCACTACCAGTACGGCTCGCTTCGATGTACTGATTCCGCATACAAATAAAAGGTGTGTGTATAGGTAAGATTATTATTTACAGAGCTAAGTTTAATGAGCTGAATAATTTACTGCATAGATGATAATAAAATAAATACTTAATAATAATAATATTTATTGAATGTTTAGCAATTAAGCATACAATTCACTTAATAAGTCTAGATTCAATACCCCATAGCTAGCCTTTCTATTTCTGGGATTAATTTAATACAGAAATTTCATGTCTTCATTAGTATCAATCTCAGTGATTTTGTCAAACTTAGTCTCCTAAATTAAATCTCACAGATCTGAATAACTTAGCTCTACAATCATTGACCGTAGTTCATAACTAGACGACCTTGACAATAATTTATCGAATGACCACACTACTGTTTGAATCATAAATATAGCTAACAGAAATCTATACCATGCCACCATGAAGAAAATAATAATAATATGAGTCAAAGAAGGTATATAGCATTATCATGCTGATACTTCTGTAAATAATAATAATTAAGATATTAATAATATTTAAATATATACAATGATGTATGCTGCCACTAAAAGGTATGTAACTGTCTTGTAGAAAATTTCAATATGTTGGGATAGGTTAATTGTTTGGTCTAGACTTTAAGCATAGGTTATCGTACAATTGTACATACTTCAATTACCTGGCCTGCCATGAAAATACGGTTTACTAAATTTTATTAAAATTACATTTACACATTAAACGTAGATTAAAGTCATAACTCTATTAAATTTTCCATGATATACTGTATAATATTAATAATACTAACATAATACGGTTCAGCACATCATGGATTAAAAATGCCATACGCAGCGTTAGCTGGCGACACTTGATTTGCCATTGCCAGATCGTCAGCCAACATTGCCGCTTTGCCAGAGAAGCATGTCGCTGGCATCGCCGCGAGTCAGCTTCAACAACGCTGACATGCCGCCGCTGACGCAAAGCCGCATCCGCCAATGTGGAAATCTTCCGCCGGAATTCATCAGTTTGCATTTTCGCTCATGTGATTAAGCTCGCAAAAGTTCGGCAGAACAGTTGAAGGCACACTTATTACGCTTCCACACCAGTCAGCTGACACTACCACTTCACCCGGCATTTATCATCATCAAACATCACCGGGGTCAAATTGGTCAATAATTTAATAAACACGAATGACGAATTGCGACATAAACATAATATACCACGGCTACCCATTTATTTCGATAGCTTAACATAATCGTATACGCTAATGCCCAGACGCGCCAGGCATGACCGCTTTGCCGTTAGGATAAATGTTTTTTCACACATGCTACAGGTCATTGCAACAAGAACAGATTAAGACGCACGACGTCGCTTTCTCCATTGTTGCCCTTCGAACGCAGCAGGGTTTGCACAGCCGTAGTATTGCCGCACGCCGCTTACCGCCGCCAGTTCGCCATCATCAGCTTTGCCTGACGACGCCACCATCGGTTATCGCTCACGGAAAGACTGGCAATAACGATAATACGGGCCACATTGTGCCCGGAGAATAATACAATGAAAAAGGCCACAGTTACTCACGTTTCGCCAAAATAATAAGAAATACTTTTCCAGCCCACCATATCGTAATACACCACCGTGCCACGCGTTGTCATTGCCACACACGGTTCCGAATACCTGGACCCAAATCTTCAATAAGAGCCATATCTTCTACATAGCTAGACACCGCCATCAGGTGTAAGGGGATCTCATGGCTCAGTCCAATGTTACGGGTCTCAAAATTAATATGATTGCCAAGGATACTTCCCACTGGTATTAAAACTGAGATTGTCACTGAAGACTGAGAAATTTCTGAGAAGGCCTGGAATATTTCACGTATGATTAAGCAAGCCATCACAATTCCAAGACAGAAATATTCATGGTGAGCTCATTACTGAATTCCCAACTACCCACTTCGGTGATAGGCATCGAAACATAACACTATATCTCTCCACCTGTTAGTCTCCGGGATAGCTAGCACTGATGGATTGGGAATACTGGTCTGCTGGCTCGGCAGTCAGCCTCAAGATCATGACAAAGGGAGCAGGCCAGATATAATGACATCTCGATGAAGACAATGGCAAATGACATTGACAAGCCACAGACACGCTGTTCAGACTAGCCTAATGCTGCCAGCTCACAGTCTTCAGAGAAATAGCCACACACGCTACCCCTGCCCTAGTCATGTCTCAAGAGTTTCCACCATTCGACGCATATTGAATTGCCAGATCGACTACAGTAACCCATAGGCATACAAGTGCCACATGGCCCAAATTCATCTTCGGGACGTAGGTACTGCTCCGCATCACACGATTGAAACACTGCTGAGAAGATCAGAGGCAGATCAAGGCCGAGCTGCCAGCTATTGCTCACAGCCCGTCCATTCTCCAGCGGGTACTGTCAACGACAGAGAAATGCAATCAAGAGAATTTCAAATGACATTACAAACAGACTGCACTGAGCAGATTTCACATTTCCCTGATCTACGGACACAAGAATAACTGGGAACAATGAACTTCTGCAGCTCTCAGATTCAGCCATCAAGACTGTTGTTCGAATGGACAACAGGCCGTTATTCAGCATCAATATACGTTTTCTGAAGGATATCATCTGACCTTCAACAGCAAGCATAATCTGTAGTGACACGCGTTTCTAACGTCAAATACACATGCGATATCGCCGACGAATTATCACTGCTCTATCATGATCCTTCCTTCGGCCATGACCGTCGACAAAATTTGTCACCGACGGACTGATACGACGGAATAGACAGTCAAGAATAATAGCGGCATGCCTGAGATCGAATGTTAACAGAGGAAGACCACGCCCGCATGGAAGATGTACTGGTACACTGGCATCTAGGCCACTACTACGTTGAATGGGCCGCCACGTACCCAAGGATTAACAAGGTATTTACAAATACCCACTAAGACAAAATCACACTTAAAATTCATCATCATGGGGAGGGCACAGCACTTAGTTACCTGCAGAAGCAAGAGACACATATGATTTGAATGCACAACATACCCGTGACAATACTACACATGTGAGTCACAGCTGACAGATTTGCCCGGCTTCTCCAGGCTGCCTCTAGAAGGCCGAGGCCGGAATGTCAACGGCTCACAGCTGATGCCGGGGAGACACAGCCTTCCCCCCACTGCCGGGGCACTGGGCACGCTCCCTGGAGGATCGCGGGACCGAATCGCCTACCTTCCCCACTGCGTCTGACCGTGGCATATAATGATGTGAGGGTCGGGGTGACACTGCCACAAATTGACGGCGGGCACAGGCTGGTCTACTACCTGTCGCACTGGGTCATTTCTCTCCATTTCCGTACATCACACAATGACAAAGAATAATCTGTCACAGTGTGAGGCACCGATATTACTTACGCAGAATTTCCATGGCCACTAAAGGGATTTTCTCCAATGTCTACCAGAATTTCTATTCACTGCATTTCACTATATTAGGTTTCAAATAAAAACTTCCATTAAATTTATAGTTTAAGAATAATTTTAAAGAATGACACTCACAACACGTAGGTCATATTTCTGGAACCTCTGAGCGCGTTGGTACTGTTGTATCCGCGGAGTATAACAACACGGCACAGCTGCCAGGCGGCTACTGGAGGCCCGCCGACAGAGCACAGCAGCACATTGAAGAAATGAGGAAATGTGCTGCCTACGCAATGGGGCCACTGGCGCCTCCAAAGGGATGTGTAGGGCGCTGCATTGACACAAGGTTAGTTGTCCTTTCATCATTTTCCTGAGAGAATAAGAGTTTGGATTTTCTGATACAAATAACCAGAATGAAAGAAATATGCATTGCATAGATTGACAAATGCATTCTAGCGGCCTGTTCAGACGGGATACATTACCACGAATTCAAGCCCACACTGTAACACAGATTCAGCCCATCACAGAATCCATGTGAGGCCACAGCATAGACTGTCACAAGCCACAGATAATCTACGGCACATAGACTAAAAGATATAATCGTCTCATGTGGCAAAGAGTTAACAATCTAGAAGAAAACTATCACCAGAAATATACAAGTAGCTCGATCAAGGACAGAATTTCAGAAGTAGGACCTAGTAGAAGCCCATTTCCTGACGCATTAACAGTGTGTAGACAGTACAGATTTCGCATTGCCAGTTTACTGATGAAGGATAGACAGGTCTCATCGGTAATAATAATACATAATAAAGAAATGTTTAACAGAAGGTCATACTTCACACACTGCCTATAACTAAGCTAATATCACAACAACTGTCTATCAACTCCATACCCATCTACCCGACAATCCCCACAATAGTAATACGTAACTCACTGGACAATGAGTTCTCTACCAAGGTTCTCAGATCTTGAATGACTGTACTTACAGATCGACCCCACTCACAGATTCGACACAAAGAATAATTGAATTAATGTGAATAACTCCAGTCTGCCATTAACAGAGCACAGAGAAGACATATGTTCAACTATATATCAGTAATAAGAATGTGGCCAGTAACTAGCAAGCACATCATGCTCTAATCACGTGTGTACACACCATTAGATATTGCCATCACATTTATGTAGAGCTCTCACTACAGAAGGCATGAACTATCATGCAGGGTGAATTTGCATACCCAATTCTATATATTACAGCGAATGTGGGTAATGTTGTTAGACTGATAAAATCAATAGACCACTGTAATATTAACAATATTACCATTTCTCAAAAAAATATTAACAATATTATATGTTATTTATTTAGCCACAAAATTTAAATATGTAGCAATATTAGATTTGTATTATAAAATGATTTTACCTAATAAATCGGTTTAAAGTCTGTTATACATACACATAAATATAATACGAATTATAATATCACGATTAGCAACGCTTAGAAACAACAGAACTTTCATATTGGCGGATACATTAAATATAGTCACATTTCGCTGGCGATATTTCGCTGGGGCATCTGCTGCGCACAGCTGTTCGTCGGGCTGACATATGCTGACAAAGTTCTCACAGCTACGCTCGCTGTTCATTACCGTTCAAAGTCCGTATTTTACAGCGACTTATTTATGCCCGATATTCACCAGGACTATCCAAACATACTGTTACAGACGCAATATCAAAACCCACTATCGACATTTTATTCACAAACTGTTCAGACCGACTGCATTGAAATTGTCAATCTCAACGTCAAAATCCATTTATCGATTAAATTAACTGTTTACGACCCAACACAACTCAAATGACGGTTAACCACTGTTTTGTTTTATCTTTCGTCTTGTTTTGTGATGCTCAAATTTTTAATTCCCGCAATATACAAATGGACGAAAAACAGCAACAGGGATTGCGTAATTTTTTAAAACGACCCGACCGGTCGTTTTAGAAAATTACGCCCCAATCCCTAATTTAACTCTTCCCCTAAGTTCATTTCTGCTATTGTGGGTTGCCGGGAGAGTCGGTTCCAAAAAATTTGAGCATTTTGGGACACTTAGTCCCTAAATAAGAGCTTTGAAACTAGAAAACGGTTCATAGCCGGAACAGTGTTAAGACGATCTCGGAACGGAAATCCGATGGTTCCATTAGCTCCGTTAGGTGATTTCGGGGTTGGGAGCGCGTTCGGAATGTATTTTGGAGGTCCGTAGCTCAATTAGGCTTGAAATGCCGAAGGTTGAAATTTTAGCGAATCCGAACGATAGGTGAGATTTTGATCCGGGGTCGGAATGGAATTCCGACAATTTCTGTAGCTTCGTTATGTGATTTTGGATATGTCCGCAAATTTTCAGGTCATTCGGACGTCGTTTGGACGGGTTTTTGATCGAATATGCAATTCGGAAAGTCTTAAGAAATTTAGGCTTGAATTCGATGAGAATTATGGGTTTTGATGTTGTTAGACGTGTTTTGAGGATTTGAGCAAGTTCGAATTAGGTATTAAGATGTGTTGGTATGTTTGGATGAGGTCCCGGGGGCCTCGGGGTGTTTTCGGATGGTTAATCGGGAGAAAAACATGGAAAATTGCAGAACTGGTGCACTGCTTCTGTTGTTTCCGCTCCTGCGGACTTTTGGACGCAGGAGCGAGTCCGCAGAAGCGGACGAGGTGCGCAGGAGCGGGTGGTTCCGCAGAAGCGGAAGAATTTCCGCTGAAGCGGGCTCGCGGGTGCGAGCCTGGGATCGCAGAAGCGGACGAGAGAATTTGGGCATGGTCCGCAGAAGCGGACGTTTTTCCGTTGGGCGAGACCGCGTAGCCGGTCATTTGCGCGCAGGGCGGGATTGTCCGCGGTGTCGGATGCTTTTCGCAGAGCGGAGCCGCGTGTGCGGCCCTCCGGTTCGCGAGTCGGAAATGGCCGGCCAGGCCTCGAACCGCAGAACCGACCCTTTGGTCGCGGATACGGGAGCATAGAAGCGGAAAATATTCCGCGTATGCGGGGATGCAGTGAGTTAATTGTATCGAAGTTAGAAAATTTCGAAACATTTTAACATTTGGGGTCTCGGCCTAAGGCGATTTTGGGCGATTTTGAGGAGGAAGTCAAGGGAAATCATCATGTAATCAACTATGAACTCATATTATGATTAGTATTGGTAATATTATGCAATTATATCATGAAAATGGAGGAATTTGGGGTAATTATGGAGGATTTAGCCCTAGTCTTGAACTTTAGAAAATCTCTGATTTGAGTGGGCAAATGGAGTCCGATTTTGGTAAATTTTATATGCCTAGACTCGTATTGAGATAAGGAACCCGAAAATATAATTTTCGTGATTTTTCGATAAGCGTACCGAAAGTCGGGTTTTGACAACTTGTGAGTTTTGGTGCATTTTGAGTTATTTTGATTGGGTAATACCCAATTGGCCTATTTTGATGTGATTCTATTGATTTTTATCAGATACTACACTTGTGGAGGCCGACATTCGCGGCAGGAGGGTTATTTCTTAGCGGTTTTGTACCGGAATTGAGGTAAGTGGCTTGTCTAACCTCGTGTGGGGGAACTTTCACCCCTAGGATATTATGTGATAGTTTAAATGCCTTGTACGCGAGGTGACGGGCGTGTACATGCGCTGGTTGTTGTAACACGTATTTTTTTTTTTCAAATGTTCGATGAGCGATATCCCTGTCTTGGTTGTTAATTTGATATTTTACCCGGTAGTGGTTAGAAGAGCATGATTAGGTAGCACTTAACTGTTTAGTTGCCTAATTGCCTTATTTGAACTCCTTGTTAATTATTGGCACTATTTTTCGGTAAAGTTATAGTTGAGCATAATTATTTCTCTCCGTGGATTTCCTTAATTGGCTGTGCTTGTGGACTGCGGGTTCGATTCCCGGAGACGCAGGGCTGTGGGTTCGATTCCCAGAGACCCGACGTGATATTGGTAGGGACTACGGGTTCGATTCCCGAGATCCTGAGTTATTGGTAGGGACTACGGGTTCGATTCCCGAGATCCCGAGTTATTGGTAGGGACTACGGGTTCGATTCCCGAGATCCTGAGTTATTGGTAGGGACTACGGGTTCGATTCCCGAGATCCTGAGTTATTGGTAGGGACTGCGGGTTCGATTCCCGGAGATCCTGAGTTTTTGTGATACTATTGAGACATGGGCTGCGGGTTCGATTCCCGGAGACCCAGGGGTACTGAGAATGGGACTGCGGGTTCAATTCCCACAGATCCTGGACTTGTTTATTGAGTTGGTTATTTGTTATTAGCTTGATTGTAGACAGTTTCAGTAAATGTTGTTATTTTGGAAATTGTGTTGTTATCTGTTAAACTGTTTATTTTGTTATCATCATATTATTATTGTTCTCAGTAGGGCCCTGACCTTCCTCGTCACTACTCCATCGAGGTTAGGCTTGGCACTTACTGAGTACCGCCGTGGTGTACTCATGCTACTCTTCTGCACACTTTTGTTGTGCAGATCCAGGTACATCAGAGCAGGCTCGTACTAGGTGATTCTGCAGCTTTCTGGGAGACTTCGAGGTATGATCTGCTACGTCCGCGGATCCGGAGGCTTCCCTTCTAATCTAGTATTTCTAGTTGATAGTTTTCTTCATTTCGTTGTTAGATACTCTTTATACATAGAGCCCCAGTTGTATTTCTCTTTTAGTCTGTGTTACCGTGGGGTTCCGGATCTTGGTAGTGTTTTATTTATTTTGTGACGGATGTATGTGCCAAGCGGCACGGATTACATATCTTTTACGTTATTTTCCGTTGTTTCCTATTTAAGTATTTATAATTTATGGATTCCGCAACGTGTTAGGCTTACCTAGTCGTGGGGACTGGGTGCCATCATGACATGTTCACGATTGGTGAACTAGGGTCGTGACAAGTTGGTATCAGAGCTCTAGTTTCATAGGAGTCACGGGACACAAACCGGTTACTTAGAGTCTCGCCGATCGATACGGAGACGTCTGTATTTATCTATAAGAGGCTATGTAACTGTTTAGGAAACTCTTCATTTCTTTTGGATTCCTTGTCGCGTGACATTTTTGGCACCAAATCTAAACTATTGCTTTCTATTCTCTCACAGATGGTGAGGACACGCGCTACTCGCGACGATCAGGTACCCGTGCCCTCTGTTGCCGCCGTCAAGGGCCGGGGTCGAGGTAGAGGACGAGGACGCGCCCGAGGTGCAGCCGAAGCACCCGCACGCGCTGCCGCTGAGGTGCCACAGGTAGACCATGTTGGAGTGCATGCACCTGGTACACCGACTACAACTACCACTACTCCAGCACTCCAGGAGACCCTGGCCCAGTTCATGAGTATGTATACCACTTTAGCTCTGGCAGGACTGCTTCCTCTTGCTGCAGCAACATCCCAGGCCGGGGGAAGGGCCCAGACTTCCTCAATCGTTACACCTGAGCAGTGTGTGCCAGTAGGACAGGTTCCAGAGATTATGCTTATGCCTCTTGCCACCCCAGCACAGCCCGAAGGTGGGCCAGCTGCCTCCAAGGACGAGCAGCGTAGATTGGAGAGGTTCAAGAAATATGACCCTCCAGTGTTCAGCAGTTTGGCTACAGATGATGCATTAGATTTTCTAGAGGGGTGTCAACGTATTCTTCGTACCATGGGGATTGTGGAGACCAACGGGGTTTTTCCTTTACTGCTTTTCAGTTTCGTGGGGCCGCTTACGATTGGTGGCGCACGTATGAGTTGGATAGTCCAGAGGAGTCTGCTTCATTGACCTGGACGCAGTTTTCATATCTGTTTTTGAGGGAGTTTGTTCCCCAGAGCCTTATGGATTCTTACCGCTCGGAGTTTGAGCAGTTGCGGTAGGGCTCCATGTCAGTATCCGGAGTATGCTATCAGTTTCACCCGTCTAGCCAGGCATGCACCGGCCTTGGTTGCCACGGTTTGGGAGAGAGTGCAGAGATTTATTGAGGGCCTTATCCCGCCGATCCGGTCCAGCATGGCCAGAGAGTTGGAGACGGATATATCTTATCAGCAGGCAGTGAGCATTGCCAGGAGGATCGAGAGTATGCTCCCTAGAGAGCGGGGAGAGAGGGAGGCCAAGAGGTCTCGTGAGTTGGGCCATTTCTCTGGTGCCCGCACTTCAGCAGCCGGTCGTTTTGGCAGGGGTTATTCCGGTCGTCCAGTTCATTTAGCATTGCCAACAGCCGGTAGTACTCCATTTCTTCCAGCACCTCAGGAGCCTTATTATGCCCCCCAGTTTCCAGTGCGCCTCCTGCGCTGGGTGAGGCCGGTCAGTTGCATCCACCGCATCCTCCCAGAGCTTGTTTTGAGTACGGGAATACTCGCCATCTGGTTAGGGAGTGCCCCAAGCGTAGGACAGGAGCACCTCCACAGTCTTCGCAGCCTCAGCGTGGTTCACAAGGTCAGCATGCCATCATTCCAGCCCCAGCTGCCACTCCACCTGCCCAGCCAGCCAAGGGCGGAGATCAGGGTGCTAGAGGCCGCCCTCGAAAGAGGGGTCAGGCCAGATTTTATGCTATTCCTGATCGCGTTGTAGCTGTTGCATCTTATTCTGTTATCACAAGTATTATTTTGGTTAGTCGTAGAGAGGCATCAGTTCTATTCGATCCTGGTTCCACTTTTTCATATGTGTCTTCTTATTTTGCTTCACATCTGGCTGTGCCTCGGGATTCTTTGAGTGCCCCCATTTATGTTTCCACTGCCATGGGAGATGTTTTGGCTGTGGACCGTGTGTATCAGTCGTGCTTGGTTACTATCTGTGGTTTTGAGACCATAACAGATCTATTGTTGCTCGGGATGGTCGATTTTGATATTATTCTGGGCATAGACTAGTTGTCGCCCCATTATGCTATTCTTGATTGTCACGCCAAGACCGTAACGCTGGCTATGCCATGCATTCCACGTATCGAGTGGAGTGGTACTCTAGATCACACCCCCAGCCGTGTTATTTCCTTTCTCAAAGCTCAGCGTATGGTTGAGAAGGGGTGTGGTGATTATCTAGATTATGTGCGGGATGTCAGCATTGACACTCATTCTATTGATTCCATTCTAGTGGTACGTGATTTTGCTGATGTATTTCCAGCTGATCTCCCGGGCATGCCGCCCGACAGAGATATTGATTTTGCTATTGACTTGTTGCCGGGCACTCAGCCCATTTCTATTCCACCGTACCGTATGGCTCCTCCTGGGTCGAAGGAGTTGAAGGATCAGTTACAGGAGTTATTGGGTAAGGGTTTCATTCGACCTAGTGTTTCGCCTTGGGGTGCTTCTGTGTTGTTTGTGAAGAAAAAGGACGGTTCTATGTGTATGTGTATTGACTATCGTCAGCTGAACAAGGTTATAGTGAAGAACCGGTATCTTTTGCCTCGCATTGATGATTTATTTGACCAGCTATAGGGCACACAGGTATTTTCTAAGATTAATATGCGCTCTGGGTATCATAAGCTGAAGATTCGGGAGCCAGATATCCCGAAGACTGCCTTCAGGACTCGGTATGGTCACTATGAGTTCCTCGTGATGTCTTTTGGGCTGACTAATGCTCCAGTAGCCTTTATGCATTTGATGCACAGTGTGTTCAGGCCTTATCTGGACTCGTTCGTGATTGTCTTTAATGATGATATTCTAGTATATTCTCGGAGTCGGGAAGAGCACGAGCAGCATTTGAGGATAGTGCTTCAGATTCTGAGAGAGAAGCAGCTATATGCCAAGTTCTCTAAATGTGAATTCTGGTTGAGTTCAGTGGCATTTTTAGGCCACGTGGTGTCGAGCGATGGTATTCGAGGGGATCCGAGGAAGGTGGAGGCTGTGCAGAGTTGGCCTAGACCCTCCTCCGCTACTGAGATCCGTAGTTTCCTTGGTTTGGCGGGCTACTACCGTTGTTTCGTAGAGGGGTTCTCTTCGATCTCAGCACCTATGACCAGATTGACCCAAAAGGGTGCCCCTTTTCAGTGGACAGATGAGTGTGAGGCGAGCTTTCAGAAGCTTAAGACAGCTTTGACTTTGGCCCCTATATTGGTGTTGCCTACAGGTTTGGGTCCTATACAGTATATTGTGATGCCTCACGAGTTGGATTCGGTGCGGTATTGATGCAGGACGGTAGGGTGATTGCCTACGCGTCCAGACAGCTGAAGGTACATGAGAAGAACTATCATGTTCATGATCTGGAGCTAGCTTCCATTGTTCACACCTTGAAGATTTGGCGTCATTACTTGTATGGGGTTCCTTGTGAAATCTACACTGATCACCGGAGCTTGCAGCATTTGCTTAAGCAGAAGGACCTGAATATGCATTAGAGGAGATGGTTGGAGCTATCGAAGGACTATGATATTACTATTCTCTATCATCCGGGCAAGGCTAATGTAGTTGCCGATACCTTGAGTCATCGAGCAGAGAGTTTGGGGAGTTTGGCATATCTACCAGCTTCGGAGAGGCCTATGGCGATGAATGTACAGGCTTTAGCCATGCAATTTGTTAGGCTGGATCTTTCGGAGCCCAGCCGGGTTCTGGCTTGTGTGGTTTCTCGGTCTTCTCTATTTGACCGCATCAGGGAGCGTCAGTTAGACGACCCTCATTTGCTTGTCCTCCAGGATAGAGTTCGGCGTGGTGATGCTCGAGATGTTACCGTTGGGGATGATGGGGTTATGAGGATGCAGGGGCGTATCTGTGTGCCCAATGTAGATGATCTTTGAGAGCTGATTCTAGTAGAGGCCCATAGCTTGCGGTGTTCTATCCATCCGGGTGCCGCAAAGATGTATCAGGACTTGAGACAGCATTACTAGTGGAGGCGAATGAAGAGGGATATAGTTGATTATGTCTCTAGATGCCTCAACTTCCAGCAGGTGAAGTATGAGCATCAGCGTTCGGGTGGATTGATGCAGCAGATTGAGATTCCAGAGTGGAAACGGGAGCGCATCACCATGGACTTTGTATCTGGACTTCCATGGACTGTTAGAAAGTTTGATTCCGTTTGGGTTATTGTGGATCGGCTGACCAAGTCTGCCCATTTCATACCGGTGAGCACTACTTATTCATCTGAGCGACTGGCGGAGATCTATATCAAGCGAGATAGTTCGGCCGCATGGTATTCCGGCTTTCCATCATTTCGACAGCAGGCACTCGCTCACTTCACTTGTTCCGGAGAGTCGTACAGCAGGAGTTAGTACTCGGGTGGAATCGAGCACGACATTTCACCCCCGGACATGACGGGCGGTCCGAGCGCACTATTCACATTTTGGAGGATATGCTCCGCGCGTGCGTGATCGAGTTTGGAGGTTCAGGGGATCACTTCGCCACCGGCGGAGTTTGCTTATAACAACAGCTACCAGTCTAGTATTCGGATGGCACCGTACGAGGCCCTATATGGTAGAGGTGCGGTGTCTCCCGCGGGTTGGTTTGGAGCCGGCGAGGCCAGCGTTACTAGGCACCGATATGGTTCAGGAGGCTACGGACAAGGTCAAGGTGATCCGGGACAGACTTCGTGCAGCTCAGTCGCGCCAGAAAGTTATGCGGACGTGAAGGTTCGCGATGTGGCTTTATGGCGGGCGAGCGGGTTCTTCTTTGAGTCTGCCTATGAAGGGCGTTCGAGGTTCGGGAAGAAGAGGGAAGCCGAGTCCCAGATTTATCGGTCCTTTTGAGATTTTGAGGCGTGTGGGGAGGTTGCTTGATGAGTTGGCCTTACCTCCCACCTAGCCGGAGTTCACCCCGTATTTCATGTCTCCATGCTCCGAGATACCATGGTGACCCGTCGCATGTGTTGGATTTCACATCTGTTCAGCCAGACAAGGATCTGTCTTATGTTGAGGAGCCAGTAGCCATTCTAGACAGGCAGGTCAGAAAGCTAAGGTCAAAGAACATCGCTTCGGTAAAGGTTCGGTGGCGGGGCCAGCTGGTCGAGGAGGCGACTTGGGAGACTGAGCAGGATATGCGCAGCCAGTACCCTCATCTTTTCACCACTCCAGGTATGCCTTCTATGCTCGTTCGAGGACGAACGAATCTTTTAAGGGTGGGAAGATGTAACGACCCGACCGGTCGTTTTAGAAAATTACGCCCCAATCCCTAATTTAACTGTTCCCCTAAGTTCATTTCTGCTATTGTGGGTTGCCGGGAGAGTTGGTTCCAAAAAATTTGAGCATTTTGGGACACTTAGTCCCTAAATAAGAGCTTTGAAACTAGAAAACGGTTCGTAGCCGGAACAGTGTTAAGACGATCTCGGAACGGAAATCCGATGGTTCCATTAGCTCCGTTAGGTGATTTCGGGGTTGGGAGCGCGTTCGGAATATATTTTGGAGGTCCGTAGCTCAATTAGGCTTGAAATGCCGAAGGTTGAAATTTTAGCGAATCCGAACGATAGGTGAGATTTTGATCCGGGGGTCGGAATGGAATTCCGACAATTTCTGTAGCTTCGTTATGTGATTTTGGATATGTCCGCAAATTTTCAGGTCATTCGGACGTCGTTTGGACGGGTTTTTGATCGAATATGCAATTCGGAAAGTCTTAAGAAATTTAGGCTTGAATTCGATGAGAATTATGGGTTTTGATGTTGTTAGACGTGTTTTGAGGATTTGAGCAAGTTCGAATTAGGTATTAAGATGTGTTGGTATGTTTGGATGAGGTCCCGGGGGCCTCGGGGTGTTTTCGGATGGTTAATCGGGAGAAAAACATGGAAAATTGCAGAACTGGTGCACTGCTTCTGTTGTTTCCGCTCCTGCGGACTTTTGGACGCAGGAGCGAGTCCGCAGAAGCGGACGAGGTGCGCAGGAGCGGGTGGTTCCGCAGAAGCGGAAGAATTTCCGCTGAAGCGGGCTCGCGGGTGCGAGCCTGGGATCGCAGAAGCGGACGAGAGAATTTGGGCATGGTCCGCAGAAGCGGACGTTTTTCCGTTTGGGCGAGACCGCAGAAGCGGTCATTTATGCGCAGGGGCGGGATTGTCCGCAGAAGCGGATGCTTCTTCGCAGAAGCGGAGCCGCTTAGCCGGCCTCTCGGTTCGCGAGTGCGAAATGGCCGGCTAGGCCCGGAACCGCGAAGCGACCCTTGGTCGCGGATACGGGAGCATGAAGCTGAAAATATTCCGCGTGGCTGAAAATCATCGTAAGTAAGTTGTATCGAAGTTAGAAAATTTCGAAACATTTTAACATTCGTGGGTCTCGGCTAATGGCGATTTTGGGCGATTTTGAGGAGGAAGTCAAGGAAATCATCGTGTAATCAACTATGAACTCATATTATGATTAGTATTGGTAATATTATGCAATTATATCATGAAAATGGAGGAATTTGGGGTAATTATGGAGGATTTAGCCCTAGTCTTGAACTTTAGAAAATCTCTGATTTGAGTGGGCAAATGGAGTCCGATTTTGGTAAATTTTATATGCCTAGACTCGTATTGAGATAAGGAACCCGAAAATATAATTTTCGTGATTTTTCGATAAGCGTACCGAAAGTCGGGTTTTGACAACTTGTGAGTTTTGGTGCATTTTGAGTTATTTTGATTGGGTAATACCCAATTGGCCTATTTTGATGTGATTCTATTGATTTTTATCAGATACTACACTTGTGGAGGCCGACATTCGCGGCAAGAAGGTTATTTCTTAGCGGTTTTGTACCGGAATTGAGGTAAGTGGCTTGTCTAACCTCGTGTGGGGAATTTTCACCCCTAGGATATTATGTGATAGTTTAAATGCCTTGTACGCGAGGTGACGGCGTGTACATGCGCTCGTTGTTGAACACGTACTTTATTTAAATGTTCGATGAGCGATATCCCTGTCTTGGTTGTTAATTTGATATTTTACCCGTAGTGGTTAGAAGAGCATGATTAGGTAGCACTTAACCGTTTAGTTGCCTAATTGCCTTATTTGAACTCCTTGTTAATTATTGGCACTATTTTTCGGTAAAGTTATAGTTGAGCATAATTATTTCTCTCTCGTGGATTTCCTTAATCGGTCGTGCTTGTGGATCGCGGTTCGATTCCGGAGACCCGTGGCCGTGGGTTCGATTCCCGGAGACCCGATGTGATATTGGTAGGGACTACGGTTCGATTCCCGAGATCCCGAGTTATTGGTAGGGACTACGGGTTCGATTCCCGAGATCCCGAGTTATCGGTAGGGACTACGGGTTCGATTCCCGAGATCCCGAGTTATCGGTAGGGACTACGGGTTCGATTCCCGAGATCCCGAGTTATTGGTAGGGACTACGGGTTTGATTCCCGGAGATCCCGAGTTATTGTGATACTATCGAGACATGGGCGCGGGTTCGATTCCCGGAGACCCAGGGGTACTGAGAATGGGACTGTGGGTTCAATTCCCACAGATCCCGGACTTGTTTATTGAGTTGGTTATTTGTTATTAGCTTGATTGTAGACGGTTTCAGTAAATGTTGTTATTTTGGAAATTTTGTTGTTATCTGTTAAACGGTTTATTTTGTTATCATCATATTATTATTGTTCTCAGTAGGGCCTTGACCTTCCTCGTCACTACTCCATCGAGGTTAGGCTTGGCACTTACTGAGTACCGCCGTGGTGTACTCATGCTACTCTTCTGCACACTTTTGTTGTGCAGATCCAGGTACATCAGAGGAGGCTCGTACTAGGTGATTCTGCAGCTTTCTGGGAGACTTCGAGGTATGATCTGCTACGTCCGCGGATCCGGAGGCTTCCCTTCTAATCTAGTATTTCTAGTTGATAGTTTTCTTCATTTCGTTGTTAGATACTCTTTATACATAGAGCCCCAGTTGTATTTCTCTTTTAGTCTGTGTTACCGTGGGGTTCCGGATCTTGGTAGTGTTTTATTTATTTTGTGACGGATGTATGTGCCAAGCGGCACGGATTACATATCTTTTACGTTATTTTCCGCTGTTTCCTATTTAAGTATTTATAATTTATGGATTCCGCAACGTGTTAGGCTTACCTAGTCGTGGGGACTGGGTGCCATCACGACATGTTCACAATTGGTGAACTAGGGTCGTGACAGTTTTATATGAGAAAAAAAGAAGTTAAGTTACTAGAATGAGCAAAAGGTTCGATTTCATATTTGCGATCGTTGACTTCCAACCAGATTGATTGGGCATATGGATGCTTCCCCATCGACGAGGTGATATACATGCCAACGGAAGGGTCACATTTTTTGATTATGGGTCTTTTAAAGCATTCAGCCTTATGCACCGTACAGGGTACTAGGACAACTTGGGAGATATCAGGTTATACCAAAAGAGGGGGACCTTAGCTTACAAGCAGTGGAAATCAGTCCGGGCGGACAATTCCCGGAAGCAAAGATTCGACAGATTTGGAATGAATGCCAAAGCTTGAAGGTAGACACTTGTGTGGGAAACCGAGATCAGGGAGAAGTATCACCGGGGTATGTTGCATGGTATCACCGGGATGTCGAGCATGATAGACCAATGAAAAGGCCTCACATTCAAGAATTGACCGAGCAGTCTAAGGAGCACAGAGATTGGGTGGCCAGAGAAAATGAGTATAGAGCCAAGATCAGCTTACTAGAGAAACAATTTCGAGATCTCAAATTCGAGAGCGGCTTACAAGCGGCATCCGATGAAGGAGAAAAGAAGTAACTGAGAAAAGAGAATGAAATCTTAAAGGCTCAAATTGCAAAGATGAAAATTGCAGCCGAAACCCCAGTTCGCCTAGCCCGAGATGAGAAATTGATTGAAAATCTTCGGCGCAAAATGAATGACTACAGCTTCGATCTTGATAAAGCAGGAAAGGAGTTAGTAAGGGTTAGGAGACAACTGGCCAGAAATGCCGAGGAAAGAGCTAAAATGGTTCAACAATTACAAGATGAACACAAGGTTGAGGTAGCTCGATTGAGAAAGAAAGTCGTTACAGCCGAAGTCAAAAGTAGCAAGCTAACCAAAGAGTTTGAAGTAGCGAAAGAACATTGTTACATGACTATGGCTCGATTAGAATTTGAGTTACAACAACTATAAAAGGAGAAACAACAAACCTTAGACGCTCGCGCCAAACAGATTAGCAGGTTGCTTCAGGAAGAAGGGGTCATGCGAGAAAGAATCATCAACATTGCTCAGTACATCACAAGGAAATGCCAATTGTGTGAAGATATGTCCACATTCACATCAGTAGTAAAGTTCTTTGTAAAGCAAGTAATGTCTGACCTAGATAAACTCCAAAGTGGATTAGCATATAGGCCTGCGGCAAGACCGAACGACATCTCGCGGGCACTAGGAACATTAATGTATTCGTAGGGCATTCATTTTGTATTGGAATTTCTTCTGCATTTGTAATACAACATCATTTGTAACCGATGTTTTTGAATATCAATGAAAAATTCAAAAGAAGTTGTTGTTATTTTCTTTTCATTTCTAAACGAATTATCTGGGCGGTAGGCAAACATGTAGGAACGGAAAACAAAAATGAAAATGAAAAAATGGGAAAAAAAGAAAACAAAAAAAATGAATAGAAAAACAATGAAAAACAGAAGTGAAAAGAAAATGGTGGTTCAAGGAGGAATAAATGCCGGGATGATGCATAATGATGAAGGCAAACGTTGTGATTTTAATCATTACATTTTACCCCTTATGAGCTAACTATTAACGAGTTTTGTTGTTGATGAGTATCAGATTTTCAGCTGGCAACCGGCATTCTGGCACATCACAGTTACAATACACGTTCAAAAGCTATGTCTAAGGCAGTAACTCAAGAGATTGAACCTACCATCATGGACCCGGTACAGGAAGAAGAAGTTGTAGATGTTGCGGGTATGAAAGAGGAGATGTATAAGCTAAGGCAGCAAATGTCGGAAATATACCAAGCCTGGTCTAGGGGTCAACCTTTGCCTACCTATCCATCTAATCCAGCATACGTCCCTCCCAGAAATCCAAATCCTGAACCACCTACCATGAACTCATCCTCCACGTACCCAAATTACCAACATTATTATGCCACGGCTTCACAGGCACCACCACCACTATCCAAACAAGTTCCACCACAACCACCTCAGGTCGCCCCGGTATATTTGGCACCACCACTTGCTGATCTGCATAAATCGTCTAGTGAACCAGTGTTCCATGTTCAGGACACTCATTATTATCCACCGGAGCCAACGTTCAGGCATCATGACTCCTAAACACCACTTATAGATATGACGGAAGAAAAGCCTGTCAGAAACTTGGAACAAGAAGAGATGGCACGGAAGATGAGAAGTCTAGAATAATCTTTCTGTAATATACAAGGGCTAGGAGGCCAAGTGAGCGTCGCATATAAAGATTTATGCTTATTTTCGGAGGTGCAGCTCCCGCCGGATTTAAGATGCCGTTTTATAAGTACGACGGACATGGGGATCTGGTAGCCCATCTAAGGGGTTATTGTAGCAAGATGCGTGGATCAGGGGGAAGAGATGAGTTGTTGATGGCTTATTTTAGCCTGAGTTTGAGCGGTTCTGCACTGGAGTGGTATACCCATCAGGATCACACCAGATGGTTCATCTGGGATGATCTAGCTCAGTCATTCGCCAACCACTTCCAGTACAATTTGGATATAATTCCAGATAGGCTATCCCTAACAAAAATGGAGAAGAAACCCGGGGAAAGTTTCCGGGAGTACGGGTTTAGATGGAGGGAACAAGCTGCACGGGTAGACCCTCCCGTGAAGGAAACAGAAATGGTGGACTTCTTTTTACAAGCTTTAAAGCCTACTTATTATGGTCACAATCGGGAAAACTTTTAATGAGGTGGTGAAAATGGGAAGATTCGTAGAAGAGGGATTGAAAACCAATAAGATCATTAGTTTTTCGGCTATTAAGGCCACGAATCAGGCAATACAAATCGGAACTGGGGGATCCATTGGTAAAAAGAAGAAGGAGGAGGTCGCAGTTGTTGTAAGTAGATCGTGGTATCGAGGCCAAAATACATATCATCACCCTCCTCGTCCATACCAACCATACCCACCAACACTCTATAACCCACCTCCACTATATTATCCTCCCACTACTCCACATTTTTCCGTCCCACATGCTCAACATTACCCACCGCCTCCACATGTATGGCGAGCCCAAACTCCACAAAATGTCTACCACGCACAAAACACTTACCCACCTTCTAGAACATACAAAAATCCAAATAGACCCAGCTTTCGTCCAGATCCGGAAGTAAGAGGAAACAGAGGCCAAATAAAGAAAACATTCACTCCATTAGGGGAGTCATACACCAGTCTTTATCATCGTGTGAGGGAGATAGGGATGCTAAGCCCAATTGAGCCAAAATTTCCAAACCCACCACCCAGAAACCTTGACCAATCAGTCTGATGTGAATATTGTTCCGGGCGCCGGGACATGATACTGAAAAGTGTTGGCACTTGAAGTCCGCCATACAAGAGCTTATTGATACTAGGAGGATCGAGGTGCAGGCTCCAGAAACTCCCAATATCATAGAGAACCCATTGCCAGCCCATCATGAGACGCATATGATAGAGTTGGAACAGGGAGAGAGCAATAAGAAACCTTCTCAATTAGTGATGATGATAAAAGCCAATAGCAAAGTGGGAGGAGAGGTTGAGAAAGAGAAAGCATCAGTCGAATTGCCAATAAAGAAGCCATCAGTGGTCGAGACCATGAAGGTAGTAGTGCCGGGAGCCAAGCCTTTGTTGACCGTGAAGGGAGCTTATGTGGAACCTATGGTTATCAAACCGGTGGTGCAGATGCTAGTTGTAAACACTAAAGCCATACCGTTGGAACTATAACAAAGTTACAGTGATGTACTAGGGGAAGGAGGTTACAGGAGAAGTCAATGAAACACATGGCCTAACTCACTCCGGGCGATGCTTTGCCCTGGAAGATTTGAGGAAAACAAAAGCGGTAAAGGAGAATCCGAATCATGTGAAGAAGGCAGTTACTGAAGAAGAAGCAGAAGAGTTCTTGAAAAAGATGAAGGCTCAAGACTATTCAATAGTAGAGCAGTTGAGAATAACGCCTGCACAGATTTTATTGTTATCATTGCTAATCCATTCTCAAGAGCACAGGAAGGCGTTGATGAAAATTCTAAACAAAACACATGTGCCCGAGAAAAGTTCAGTATGCCATCTTGAGAAAATTACGAATAAGATCTTTGAGACAAACAAGATAACATTTTCAGATAATAAATTGCCACTTGAAGGGACTGAGCATAACAAAGCACTATCTCTCACAGTCAAGTGTGAAGAATCTGTGGTTACCCGTGTTCTGGTAGACAACGGGTCAAGTGCCAACATTTTCCCACTCTCAACCTTGGGAAAGATGAAGGTCAATCCTGATAGAATTCGTCGAAACAGTGTGTGTGTACGGGGCTTTGATGGGGGAGGCAAGAATACCGTATGGGATATTGTGTTGGAAGTTACTATCGGACCGGTGGACTTCACTATGGAGTTCCAAGTGTTAGATGTTGCTATTTTTTACAATTTGTTATTGGGACGTCCGTGGATCCACACGGCGAAAGCTGTACCATCTTCTCTGCATCAGATGGTGAAATTTGAATGGGAACAATAGGAAATCATAGTGCATGGAGATGATGATGTCTGTAACACCATAACGCCGTTCGAAGAAACTAAAGGGGACAAGGGCCCGTGGGTATATCAAGTCATGGATGCTGTAATGGTTAATAAAATATCCGAAGGGGAGAACATGCCAATTCCTACAGTGGCTCCTACAGCAGTAATGGTAGCTAAAGAAATGGTCAGAAATGGGTTTGCACCGGGGAAAGGTTTGGAGATAACTCTACAAGGGATAACACAACCAGTCCACTTGTCGAGAAATAATGACACTTTTGGCCTAGGTTTTAAGCCTACTTATGCCGATATCCAAAGAGCCAAGAAAATGAAGAAGAAAAGTTGGTCCCTCCCAAAACCTATTCCAAAATTATCTGATTCCTTTACTAGGCCTGGTACACGAAGACATTTGGCGACTGCTATGCCAAGTTATGCTGAAATAAGGCCGGATGCAAAGCTCCTAGCAAAATTCGAGATGCTGTTTGAAGATGTAAATATGTTGGAGATGGGTGAGGGAACAAGTAGAATGGATGTTCAGTTCGTGGAACCCAACACTGCACTTAATAACTAGGAAGCTACTCCTCTTCCGATCAGGAGGGAGTTATGGTAGTTAGCTTCAAATATTTCATTCCCCAAAGCTGTTTTGTTTTGTAATCCCACAACACATCAAAAACAAATGTATCCAATGTCTGCTATCTTTTTGAAAAATCAATGAAATGCAATTTCTTTCTTTCTTCCATTTTTGCCTTATTTTATTTTTCTTCTTTTGTACAGTTCAATATTTGCTGATTCCAATGATATGTCATGCATGAAGATTTCCCGGTCCAGTCTTAATAATCGAATAGTTATATAGGAAATTGAAAGTGAACATGAAGTAGAATATGAAGATGAGGAAATACTGGAGGAAATCAGTAAAGATTTGAATCAATATGAGGAAAAACCCAAACCGAACTTAAATGAGACATAATCTATTAATCTGGGGAGTGAGGATAATGTCCGGGAAACAAAAATCAGTGTACATTTAGAGGCTTCCCTTAGAGAAGATCTAATCAAGTTATTACATGAGTACAAAGACATATTTGCTTGGTCCTATGATGACATGCCAGGACTCAGCACTGATCTGGTAGTACATATATTGCCCATTTATCCAGAATGCCTGCCGGTAAAACAGAAGCTAAGAAATTTTAAAACGGACATTAGTGTGAAAATAAAAGAAGAACTTAACAAGAAATTCGAGGCGAAGGTCATACGGGTCACCAAATATCCCACCTGGTTAGCTAATGTTGTGCCAGTTCTGAAGAAAGATGGAAAAACCAGGGTGTGTGTTGACTACAAAGACCTCTATAAGGCCAGTCCAAAGGATGATTTTCCATTGCCAAATATCCATATACTGATTGACAATTACGCCAAGCATGAAATTGGCTCTTTTATGGACTGTTATGCGGGTTATCATCAGATCCTTATGGACGAAGAAGATGTAGAAAAGACAGCCTTTATCACGCCTTGGAGAACATATTGTTACATGGTGATGAAGTTTGGGCTGAAGAATGCTGGGGCTACATATATGAGGGCAATGACCACTATGTTTCATGATATGATGCACCGAGAGATAGAAGCAATGTGACCATGTCAAAGATTTGAGGAAGTTTTTCCAGAGGCTCCGGAGATATAATCTCAAGCTCAATCCAGCAAAATGTGCTTTCGGGGTACCTTTAGGAAAGTTACTGGGGTTTATAGTAAGCCGGCGTGGTATCGAATTGGATCCGTCAAAGATAAAAGCAATCTAGAATTTGCCTCCGCCGAAGAATAAGAAAGAAGTGATGAGTTTATTGGGCAGGTTGAATTATGTCAGCAGGTTCATTGCTCAGTTGACATCAACATGTGAGCCTATTTTCAAACTGTTGAAGAAAGATGATGCGGTATATTGGACCGATGAATGCCAAGAGGCCTTTGACAAGATTAAATAATATTTGGCCAATCCTCCAGTGTTAGTTCCTCCGAAATCGGGAAGACCTCTGATTTTGTATTTGACAGTGCTAGACAATTCTTTTAGCTGCGTACTGGGGCAGCATGATGAGACGGGAAAGAAAGAGCGGGCGATATATTACCTCAGTAAAAAGTTCACATCTTCTGAGGTAAAATACACTCAGTTGGAAAGAACGTGTTGTGCACTAACCTGGGTTGCTCAAAAACTAAAACACTACCTGTCAGCTTATACCACATATCTGATATCATGGTTGGACCCATTGAAGTATATATTTCAAAAGCCCATGCCTATAAGAAGACTTGCTAAATGGCAAATTCTGCTCATAGAATTTGACATCATCTATGTAACACGTACGACAATGAAGGCACAAGCAGTTGTAGATCATCTAGCAGAGAATCCAGTGGATGATGAATATGAGCCGCTAAAGACATATTTTCTGGATGAGGAGGCAATGAATGTTGAAGAAGTAGAGCAAGATAACAAACCAGGTTGGAAAATGTACTTCGACGGAGCCGTCAACAGTAAAGGAGTTGGAATTGGAGCAGTACTTATTTCAGAAATGGGTCAGCATTATCCCGTTACCGCTCAACTTCGATTTTTCTGCACCAACAATATGGCTGAATATGAAGCATGTATATTGGGACTAAGGATGGCAATAGATATGGGTGTTCAAGAGATTTTGGTCATGGGTGACTCGGATCTCTTGATACATCAGATTTAGAGAGCATGGGAGACAAGAGATTTAAAGTTGATACCTTATTGGCAATGTCTACATGAACTGTCCCAGAGATTTCAATCTATAGAGTTTAAATACATCCCAAGAATGCACAATGAAGTAGCAGATGTTCTAGCCACATTATCCTCCACGTTGCATCATCCTGATAAAGCTTTTGTAGATCCACTACAGATAAGGGTGCATGATCAAAATGCTTATTGTTTTGCTGTGGAAGAAGAACTTGATGGAGAAACGTGGTATCATGATATCAAAGAATACTTGAAGATAGGGAAGTACCCAGAACAAGCCACTAGAGATCAGAAGAGGGCTATAAGACGATTGGCAAATGGATTTTTCTTTAGTGGAGGGATTGTATATAAAAGAACACCAGATTTGGGATTATTGAGATATGTGGATGCGCAACAAGCTGGCACAATTATGACTGAGGTACATGCAGGAGCTTGTGGACCTCATATGAGCGGATACATTATAGTAAAGAAAATACTGAGAGCAGGATATTATTGGCTCACCATGGAGCGTGATCATATTAGATATGTGAGTAAATGACATCAATGTCAAGTACATGGTGATTTGATTCACTCTCCACCCTATGAATTGCATACAATGTTTGCACCTTGGCCATTTGTTGCGTGGGGAATGGATGTCATCGGACCAATAGAGCCTGCAGCATCTAATGGACACAGATTTATCTTGGTCGCGATTGATTATTTCACCAAATGGGTGGAGGCGAAGACATTTAAGGCAGTGACAAAGAAGGCAATGGTGGATTTCGTGCATGAAAATATCATATGCCGCTTTGGAATTCCTAAAGTAATTATTACAGACAATGGTGCAAATCTGAACAGTCATCTCATGGCAGAAGCATGTCAAAGATTCAAAATCCTGC
This sequence comes from Nicotiana noctiflora, assembly GCA_032618575.1. Taxonomy (NCBI): domain Eukaryota; kingdom Viridiplantae; phylum Streptophyta; class Magnoliopsida; order Solanales; family Solanaceae; genus Nicotiana; species Nicotiana noctiflora. Next base: position 61,412 of record JASVEL010007425.1, read on the forward strand.
ATTGTAACTCTACACCTTACATGCCCAAAGCAAATAGAGCAGTAGAAGCTGCGAATAAGAATATAAAGAAGATTCTCAGAAAAATGGTGGAAGAGTCAAGGAAATGGCATGAGAAGTTACCTTTCGCTCTTATGTGTTATCGCATAACCGTACGTACTTTGATTGATGACACACCCTATTTATTGGTGTATAGAACAGAGGCTGTTACACCCGTAGAAATTGAGATACCATCCCTTCGAATCATAGCTGAAGCTAAGATCGATGATGATGAATGGGTAAAAGCCCTATTGGAACAATTGAATCTGATTGACGAAAAGAGATTAGCAACGGTTTGTCATGGACAATTATATCAGCGGAGAATGGCTAGAGCATATAATAAGAAGGTACATCCTCGGAAATTTGAAGTGGGACAATTGGTATTGAGGCATATTCTACCGCATTGGGCTGAAGCGAAAGGTAAATTTGCATCAAATTGGCAAGGACCGTTCATGGTATCACGGGTGTTGTCCAATGGAGCCCTATATATGACAGATGTTGAAGGAAAATGCGTAGAAACTACAATCAATTCAGATGCAGTCAAGATATATTATGTATGATTCCTTTTCATTTGTATAATTGTATTTGTTGTGATTTTGGAATTGAAATGATGAAGGCATTTTATTCTCTATCCAAACACTTTATCCATTGACATCCCCATTGAGCCTTATTTGTTCTATTCTTTCATACCCCTCTCTCGGAATTTTTATGATGCAAGAAAAAAAAAGTAGAAAAATGAAAAAAAATGGAAAAAATGATGAAAAAGAGAGACAAAAAGAAAAGAAAAAAAGAAAAAAAAGAAAAAAAGTAAAAAAGAAAAAAAAGTAAAATGCAAACAAAAGAAAAATGCATACAAAAAGACAAAGAAAATCGGGAAAAAGTCAAAATGCAACAATGAATATAGGATGTAGTTTGAACTACGTTTGACTTGATCCCGAAAGGGTACGTAGGCAGCCTCACTGAGGTTCAGTCACAATAAAGAAAAAATCCAAAATTCCCCCACATATTGAAACTGGGGCAGAAGTTATGTTCTATAATTCCGAGAGTTGTAAATATTTTGAACCCTTGTAAATTTTGAGCCTTTATATCCTTCTTTCTGAACCCATCCAAAAGCCAAATTACAGTCCATAGAAAGACATTCTAATCAATTTCAAGAAAATGACGATACAATGAGAATAAAGGAAAGCTGGGCATAAACAGTACTGGTGGTTCAGAAAACAAAAAGAACAAAAAGAAAAATGAGAGAGTTTCATCGGTGAAAACCTTAACTGGCACCGTGAGGCAATTGTGAGATTTAGAGAATAAAAATGAGAGAGTCTTATTAGTGAAAACCTCAACCGGCACTGTAAGGCGATGGTGAGTTTTGAGAGAAATAAATGAGAGAGTCTTATCGGTGAAAATCTTAACCGGCACTGTAAGGCGACTGTGAGAACTATTTTGAGGGAAAAAAGAACAACAAAAATAAGATTGGTTTGGGTTGAAAGAAAGTTGGAGTTGGGATAACGACAATTCGATTGGACAGACTAGGTCGGAGTTTAAATACATCGCATGGCCAGAGGAATCAGCCGACATACCCAGATCGGTTTTGTCACTTGTCACGACCCAAAATCCGGTCGTGATGGCGCCCAACAATTAAGCTAGGCCAGCCAGACCAACTATTACTTATCACAACGACTATCAGTCCCAAATGGACATTTCAAGAAGAGTATATGAGTTTAAGAACTCCAATAATAATAGAAATGAACAAAATACTGACACTCCCAAAGATCCGGAGTCACAAGTCTAGAGCCTCTAACAAAACCCAACAGGAATAGAGAGTAATATATAGAAGTACTCAAGTCTGAATACAAAATACAAAATAACAACTGGAAATGAGAGGAGAAGCTAGGTTCTGCGAACGTAGGCAGCTACCTCAGCAACTCGATATGACACTGAATACGCTGGAGATGCCCGTCTACTGCTCCTGAGTACCTGAGTCCGCACACAAAAGGTGCAGGGAGTAGGGGTGAGTACTAAGTACTCAGTGAGTAACAAATATATATATGTAGCTGACAGTAAGAAATCCACAAAATACCACAATATGAAGCTACACTACAGTCCGAATCTCCTACGAACTAGCAGCAACAATACAATATAGCTACCACAGATTAATTCAACAAATAAAGATGCAATGCAATGCACATAACCGCTACGGCGTGTAGCCCGATCCAATTTAACGTCGACGGCGCTCACCGGGGGTGTGTACAGACTCCGGAGGGGCTCCTACAGCCCAAGCGCAATACTGCTGCGGCGTGCAGCCCGATCCTCATATCAACCACTGCGGCGTGCAGCCCGATCCCATGCTCAGTCCACAATAAGCAAATAAGTCACAAAACAGTTCATTTTTCTTAATTCCAGTTCTCAATTCATAATTTATGAAAAATGCTTTAACTTTATTAAATTTGCAAAAGCCGGTGACTTAGCATTTCAAAAGTGTGATTTCAATTTCTAGGACTGAGATCAGTGATTTAAGCAATTATAGCTATCACATAAATATTGTCCTCTAAGGACGCTACAGATCGGCACAAGGCCCCAAACAAGGCTTACAGGGCTCGGATTTGGGGCTTTTGCGATTCTGGCAAGATTCGAACCAAACCAATGTTAGTGGGAGTGTGGGGGAGGTGTAAGGAGGCTGTGGTGTGATTTTGAAGTGGTTTGGGATGAACTCTCAGATTCCGACGAACTTCGAATTGATATTCGAAGCGTTTGACTAACATTCGAAGCTAACTAACGCCGGATCCGTAATGGGGGAGGTGAGGGGAAGACTTGGTGTTAAAATGGTGGCCGTTGGCCTACCGGAACCGCCGTGAGGCGATTTCCGGCAGGCGGGGCACGGCGGAGGAGGGCGGCGTTACGCCGGGTCTTTGAGAGCTTCTGAGGGAGATGCAGGGAGAGGGGGGGGTCTGGCTTGGGGGGCGGGGTATGGAAATGAGTTTATATATGATTTGAGAAGTTAAATCCTGATCGTTGGATCAAACTTGATCAACGATCAGGATCTCCTCACTTAAACCAAACGGTGTCGTTTGGTTAAGTCATAGGCTGAATGTATTTGGGGATTTATGGATTAATCTGGGCCGTTGGATTATAAAATCCAACGGTCCGGATCAAGCGTTACACAGGCTGAAGCTTGGACGGGTATTTGGGCTGGGTATTGAGTTAGTGTGGGCCTGGTCCTTTAACGAATTGGAGACGGCCCAGTTCTGATTTCTTCTTTGTTTTGCAACTAGACTCCATGATGTATCATGTGTATATGTATATGTATATATATATATATATATATATATATATATATATATATATATATATATATATATATATATATATATATATATATATATATATATATATATATATATATACATATATATATATACATTGATTTATAACATAATTAATTTTTTAATACCACTATCCTACATAATTACATATCACCTAAATCACGTAATTTCGATATCGGACATCAAAATGCAAAACCTAATATATTGTTTTTTGTATTTTATCAATTTAAATAAATAAACATGCACACAAAAATATAAATTTAAGATAAAAATAACACAAAATCACAAAAATCATGCCCAACACGAAACTATTTTTATTTTGAATTTTTCTGGGAGTACTTCTCAGGTAAGGCAAAAATCACGTGCTCACAGCTGCCCCTCTTTGCGCGTAAACACGCAGAGTTTTCGTGCAAAGATAAGTGAGCGGATATAAGCGATTTTGCCCATTCGAGCACTCCGTATGAAGCATTTTGAAAAAGTTTTGACCGAACCTTGCTTCAAAGGTCTCCTACATATCCCTGGCTAAAAGGGAATCAGGTCAATGTAGTTCGGGAAGTTCTGGTAACTGGGACTACCATGACTGTTGCGATCTCGCTGTTACTGCTGTTGCCGCTGTTACTGCTGTTACCACCGCTTAGCTGATTTCCTTGTTACACCGCACTTAAGCAACAAAAACAAGAAGCTAGACAGTACTACAAGTTCTTATCTATCCCTTTTTAACTTGATCTTGTCGCGCTCCTTGTCATCTTGTCTGACTTGGCGTTCCTTCTGAGGCTCCTTCTCTTCTTACGAACTTGGATTCATGCCGGAGATTTCTGTTACATTCTACCGCTTTCCTCTACCAAATTAAAACAGATCGCCGCTCCATTCTCCAGGCGGGCTCCCTGACTTCAACTACTACTTCGAAATAAAATCGCCGCTCCATTCTCCAGGCGGGCTCCCTGACTTCACTTATTACTTCAAAATTAAATCGCCACTCCATTCTCCAGGCGGGCTTCCTGACTTCAACTACTACTTCAAAATTAAATCGCCACTCCATTCTCCAGGCGGGCTCCCTGACTTCAACTACTACTTCAAAATTAAATCGCCACTCCATTCTCCAGGCGGGCTTCCTGACTTCAACTACTACTTCAAAATTAAATCGCCACTCCATTCTCCAGGCGGGCTCCCCGACTTCAACTACTACTTCAAAATTAAATCGCCACTCCATTCTCCAGGCGGGCTCCCTGACTTCAACTACTACTTCAAAATTAAATCGCCACTCCATTCTCCAGGCGGGCTCCCTGACTTCAACTACTACTTCAAAATTAAATCGCCACTCCATTCTCCAGGCGGGCTCCCTGACTTCAACTACTACTTCAAAATTAAATCGCCACTCCATTCTCCAGGCGGGCTCCCTGACTTCAACTACAACTTCAAAATAAAATCGCCACTCCATTCTTCAGGCGGGCTCCCCGACTTCAACTACTACTTCAAAATTAAATCGCCACTCCATTCTCCAGGCGGGCTTCCTGACTTCAACTACTACTTCAAAATTAAATCGCCACTCCATTCTCCAGGCGGGCTCCCCGACTTCACTACTACTTCAAAATTAAATCGCCACTCCATTCTCCAGGCGGGCTCCCCGACTTCAACTACTACTTCAAAATTAAATCGCCACTCCATTCTCCAGGCGGGCTCCCTGACTTCAACTACTACTTCAAAATTAAATCGCCACTCCATTCTCCAGGCGGGCTCCCCGACTTCAACTACTACTTCAAAATTAAATCGCCACTCCATTCTCCAGGCGGGCTCCCCTGACTTCAACTACTACTTCAAAATTAAATCGCCACTCCATTCTCCAGGCGGGCTCCCCGACTTCACTTACTACTTCAAAATTAAATCGCCACTCCATTCTCTAGGCGGGCTCCCTGACTTCAACTACAACTTCAAAATTAAATCGCCACTCCATTCTCCAGGCGGGCTCCCTGACTTCACCTATAACACACTAATTTCATCCTATCTTGATTACCTTCCTTTGCCTCTTGTACCGTTTTCTTCTTCCCGCATTGCCTCTCGGGCCACCTTCTCTTCTGAATTGTCTTGTCTGGGAATTGCCTTCCCCTGGGTCGTATTACTTTTTCTTCTAGCTGCTGGGGATATTTTGGAACTGTTTACTCGCCTGCTGGGGCTGACGCTGCTGAGGAAGTATTCTTTGTTTCCTTCACCCCTCATTTTCTTCCTTCTTCCCATACCTTGTGTTGCTTTCTACCCTCATCCTCTGAGTCTTGCTTTCCAGAAAATTTTCGCAACAGGAGAAAATTTTCTGCCCCAGTTTGATAAACTTCTGGACGGTATGCTTTTCTGCCAACGAACCCTCTTTTCCTGCTTTTAAGTCAAAGAAAAATTGTTAGTTTCAAAATGCGGTGAGTGGTCGTGCCACTCTTGTTGAGGCCATTTTCTTTCAGCTGCTTGGCCTCTCTCGAACTTTGAGGGCGACGTTGACGCTTTCTGGGGACGATGCTTTTTCCACGAACGACCTCTCATCTTCCCCTTTATTCCACTCTTTGATCCGACTCTTTTTAGCCGGTGATCTGTTGCGTGAAATCATCTTTCGGACATGCCACATCATACTCCATAATTCTTGCGAACCTTCTACTCAGCCTGTCATCCCAATCTTACTATCGTAACGACTTCTGTCTTATTGCCTCGTTCCATGCCTATTCACTTTCAATATACTGCTTTGGGAGACTTGGTAGTAAGCTTTGAAAAATCAATTTTCGAAAAATGAAAGAAAAGAAAAGAATACCGACCGCAAATGACAAAAGAAGAGAAAAACTTTTCTGAACTCAAAAATAGGAAAACTTATCTGAATGTGTGCCTGATCCAATGTTATGCCGCGCCTTTGAGATTAAACTACCCAGTCTATTCATGTCAATCACTTTCTGATACCGCGTCCTGCTAGAGGTAAACGGATGTCCCAACCTTGTCTCATGCAGACATCTTGTAACCATCTCGTCCTGTCACCTCACAGTGCCCTTCAAAGGGTTTTCACTAATGAGATTCTCTCATTTCTCTCTATCTCCCGTCGCCTTAAGGTGCCCGTAAAGGTTTTCACCGTAAGACTCTCTCATTTTACTTCTCTCAACTTCCTTCGCCTTAAGGTGCCCGCGAGGGTTTTCACCGTTAAGACTCTCTCATTTATGCTTTCTTTCCTTGCGGCGGGGTATCACCCCGGAGATTCCCTCTAGAGCGTTATCCCCTTTCGGCTTGTGCATCCTGGATTCAATCGAGGGTCGGGATGTCACTCTTGGCTTTCATTCACATGACTTGGCACTCCTCAAATACTGATCGAGAGGTCTTTCTGGTTCTTGATATGGTTTCTGCGCGTGAGGCTGAAGAAAGGGGTTCAGCCTCAACGGTTAGCTTATTACAACTTTCGGAATCCACACTATATTTCCAACGAAACAATGACTTCTGCCCCAGTTTTGTTGCTTGGGGGATTTTTTGATTTTTATTTTATTACGACCGAGCCGTGTGGCGCCTACGTATCCTTCTTGAGGAATCGGGTCGAACGTAGTTCACTTTTTCTTGTATTACTTCTTTGTTTCTTTTCTATTCTGTTACACATCTTCCTTGATGATTCCGAAAGAGGGTATATGAAAGAACAATTAAGGCTCAACTGGGGAACAAAGGTTAAAGTGTTTGGGTAGTAGAAAAATTGCCTCTGTCATTTCATTCTCCGAAAAATGCCAAATACACACAAACGAAACCAAACGTTGACAAATGCATTAAAGAATTACACATAATATCTCTTAACCGCATCAGAATTGATAGCCATATCGGTGCATCTTCCCTCGACATCAGTCAGACATAGAGCGCCGTTGGATAATACTCTAGTCACCACAAAAGGTCCCCGCCAATTTGGAGCGAACTTGCCTTTCGCTTCGGCCTGATGGGGTAGAACTCTCTTCAGCACATGCTGTCCCACTTCAAATCTCCTGGGACGTACCTTCTTGTTATATGCTCTCGCCATTCTCTTTTGATACAATTGGCCGTGACATACTGCTGTCAATCTCTTTTCATCGATCAAGCTCAATTGCTCTAATCGGGTTTTGACCCACTCGTCGTCATCAATCTCGGCTTCAGCGACAATTCGGAGGGACGGAATCTCAACTTCTGCGGGTATTACTGCTTCGGTCCCGTATACCAACAAGTAAGGAGTTGCACCTACCGAAGTCCGGACGGTAGTGCGATAACCCAACAGCGCAAATGGTAACTTTTCATGCCACCTGCCTAGACCCTTCTATCATCTTCCTCAATATCTTCTTTATGTTCTTGTTTGCTGCCTTGACCGCACCGTTTGCTTTTGGGCGATACGGTGTGGAATTTCGGTGTGTGATCTTGAACTGTTGACATACCTCTTTCATCAATCCACTGTTAAGATTTGCACCGTTATCTGTAATGATCATCTTTGGAATTCTAAACCTACAAATGATGTGGGAGTGTACGAAGTCCACCACCGCCTTCTTGGTCACTGATTTGAATGTTTTGGCCTCCACCCACTTGGTAAAATAATCAATCGTTACCAGAATGAACCTATGACCATTGGAAGCTGCAGGCTCAATAGGTCCAATAACATCCATACCCCATGCGACAAACGGCCATGGTGCGGACATTGTATGCAATTCGGTCGGCGGAGAATGAATCAAATCTCCGTGTATCTGACACTGATGGCATCTTCGCACGAAACTTATACAATCCCGCTCCATAGTGAGCCAATAATATCCTGCTCGAAGAATCTTCTTTGCCAATACATATCCGCTCATGTGTGGTCCGCAAACTCCCGAGTGTATATCCGTCATCACTGTTGTGGCTTGACTTGCGTCTATACATCTCAACAATCCCAAATCCGGGGTTCTTTTGTACAACACCCCTCCACTAAGGAAAAATCCGTTCGCCAACCGCCGAATAGCTCGCTTTTGATCTCCAGTTGCTTGCTCTGGGTATACTCCTAACCTGAGGTATTCCTTGACATCATGAAACCACGGCTCACCATCCACCTCTTCCTCTATCACATTACAATAAGCATGTTGATTCCGGACATGGATATGTAACGGATCGACACGAACCTTGTCCGGGTGATGTAGCATTGATGCTAAAGTAGCTAGAGCGTCGGCAACCTCATTATGCATCCTTGGGATGTGTCTGAATTCTACTGATCGAAAGCGCTTGGTCAGATCATGCAAGCACTGACGATACGGGATAAGCTTTAAATCTCTGGTTTCCCATTCTCCCTGAATCTGATGTACCAGAAGGTCCGAGTCCCCCAAGACCAAGACGTCCTGTACATCCATGTCCACCGCTAATCGCAACCCCAAGATACATGCCTCGTACTCAGCCATGTTATTGGTACAGTGAAAACGCAGTTGAGCAGTAACAGGATAATGATGTCCTGTTTCAGATATGAGCACAGCCCCCACTCCGACTCCTTTTGCGTTCGCCGCTCCGTCGAAGAAGAGCTTCCACCCTGGATCCTTGGTCAGTTCTAACCCCTCAATTTGCAATACCTCCTCATCTGGAAAATACGTCCTCAAAGGTTTGTATTCGTCATCAACGGGGTTTTCAGCTAAGTGATCGGCCAGGGCTTGAGCTTTCATAGCCGTCCTTGTCACGTATATGATGTCGAACTCCGTAAGTAATATTTGCCATTTTGCTAACCTCCCTGTAGGCATAGGTTTTTGGAAAATATACTTCAACGGATCCAGACGCGAAATGAGGTAAGTGGTGTAAGAAGACAAATAGTGTTTCAGCTTTTGGGCTACCCAAGTCAGGGCGCAACATGTCTTTTCTAGATGAGTGTACTTGACCTCGTGGACTGTAAACTTCTTACTGAGGTAGTAAATGGCCCGTTCTTTCCTGCCAGTAAGATCATGCTGCCCCAGTACGCAGCCAAACGAATTCTCCAAGACCGTCAGATAAAGAATCAGGGGTCTACCTGGCTCAGGCGGAACTAGTACGGGTGGATTTGACAGATATCCTTTGATCCGGTCAAACGCTTCCTGACATTCTGCCGTCCATTCTATCGCCGCGTCTTTTTTCAATAGACGGAATATGGGTTCACAAGTTGCCGTGAGTTGGGCAATAAACCTACTGATGTAATTCAACCTTCCCAACAGACTCATTACCTCTGTTTTATTCTTCGGCGGGGGTAACTCCCGAATGGACTTGATTTTGGAGGGGTCCAACTCAATGCCCCGTCGGCTGACGATGAATCCTAGCAACTTTCCTGATGGAACTCCGAATGCACATTTGGCCGGATTAAGCTTGATGTCGTACCTTCGAAGTCTTTGAAAGAACTTCCTGAGGTCAGCAACATGGTCCTCTTGGCGTCTGGATTTCACGATCACATCATCCACGTACACTTCAATTTCCTTGTGTATCATGTCATGGAATACCGTAGTCATCGCCCTCATATACGTTGCCCCCGCATTCTTCAAACCGAACGGCATCACTCGGTAGCAATAAGTTCCCCACGGTGTGATAAAAGCCGTCTTTTCTGCGTCCTCTTCATCCATCAAAATCTGATGATATCCCGCATAACAATCCACAAAGGATCCAATTTCGCGTCCGGCGCAATTATCAATCAGGATATGGATATTGGGAAGTGGGAAATTATCCTTAGGACTTGCCTTGTTGAGATTGCGATAGTCCACGCATACTTTGATCTTTCCGTCTTTCTTTGGCACCGGTACTACGTTAGCCAACCATTCAGGGTATCGAGTGACACGAATGACTTTCGCCTGCAACTGCTTGGTTACTTCCTCCTTAATCTTCACACTCATCTCCGTCTTGAATTTCCACAGTTTTTGCTTGACGGGAGGATATGCCGGATCAGTGGGTAATTTATGAACCACTAGATCAGTGCTGAGTCCTGGCATGTCATCGTACGACCATGCGAAAATGTCTTTAAACTCCATGAGTGTTTTGATCAATTCTTCTCTCGGGTTGGGTTCAATATGGACACTTATTCTGGTTTCTTTAACATCATCCGTATCCCCCAGATTAACAGCCTCAGTATCATTTAAATTCGGTTTGGGTTTTTCCTCGAAGTGACTTAATTCTTCACCGATTTCTTCTACGGCTTCATCATCGCCGTACTCGGACTCACTCTCGTCACTTCTTATTTCATGCGTTATTATTTCCAAACCCGATTGACTTTCTAGACTGGGTTGATTAATCTTTAAGCACGCCATATCATTAAGATCAGTTGCAAGAAGGCTGTTCAGAAAAGTAAAAAGAAGGAAAATAAACAAAATTAGACACGAAGGGACCAAATTTCATTAATGGGAATTGTACAAAGGGAAAACAAACTGCAAACTTAAATAAAAAACGAACTAAAAACAAACTGGATTTTACTCTGGGGACAAAACCCCCCAACACAAAATTTCGAAAGAAAAACAATCCAAGACAAACTACCAAGACTCCTTCCGGACAGGGAGAGGAGTAGCCTTCCAGTTATTCAGTTTTGCCTTTGGTCCCACAAATTGTATCTCGGCATGACTGGATCCTTCACCATCTTCGAGCATACATACATCTGTGAATAGGTCCTCGAACTTCCTGAAGAACTCTTCGTCTGGCCTGATCGTAGGGCCGGGAATCTTTGTCGTTGGATGTCCTCTTGCTCCGGACCTGACAAAAGATTGGGAAAGGCGTGGAACAGGCTTTGGGAGCACCCATGTTTTCTGCTTACTCCTCTTTGCTCGCCGGATGTCCTCCGAGGTTGGCTGGAATCCCAAGCCGAAGGTTCCCAAGTTTTCGACCACTGATACCGGTTGTATGATTCCCTGCAGAGATGCACCTAGACCTTTACCGGGTATGAAACCATGTCTCAACATTTCATGCGCCACCATGACATCCGCAGTAATTGTTCTATCGCCGGGAATGCATTCCCCTTCCGAAACTCGGTGGGCGGACACCACATCGCAGACCTGATATACCCATGGCCCAACATCTTCTTCTGTTTCAACAAAGGGAATGATGGTGCCTGATTGTGGATCGTTCTCTCCATGGACGACGATCTCCTGTTGGTCCCACTCGAATTTGACGAGTTGGTGTAAGCTGGATGGAACTGCTCTGGCGGCATGGATCCATGGTCGCCCTATTAGGAGGTTATATGACACCACCATGTCCAGCACCTGGAATTCCATGGTGAACTCCACTGGCCCAATTGTCAAGATTAGCACTATGTCACCAACCGACGCTTTGCCTCCTCCGTCAAACCCCCGAACACATACGCTGTTCTTGCGTACCCTGCCGATGTCTACTTTTAATTTGTCCAGTGTAGAGAGAGGACAAATGTTAGCACTGGACCCATTATCGACAAGGACTTTGGTAACCACCGCCTCTTCACACTTCACCGTAAGATATAACGCCTTGTTGTGCTCAGTGCCTTCCTCGGGCAACTCGTCATCGGTGAAGGTGATCCGATTTGCTTCGAAGATCCGATTGGTGATCTTCTCCAAATGGCTTACCGAGATTTTATCCGGTACATGTGCCTCATTCAGGACTTTCATCAATGCTTGCCGATGTTCTTCAGAATGTATCAGCAAGGATAGCAATGATATTTGCGCCGGAGTCTTCTTCAACTGCTCTAAGACAGAGTAGTCATGCAGCTTCATCTTTTTCAAGAATTCTTCTGCTTCTTCATCAGTTACCGGCTTTTTCAATGCTGCCGGAGTGGTCTTCCTCAATTCCGCAAGGGCAAAACATCTCCCCGAGCGGGTCAACCCTTGGGCTTCACAAACTTCCTCTTTCACCTCCTTTCCTCTGTAGGTCGTTGTAATCCGAGCATAATTCCATGGGACAGCCCGGCTATCAGTTAACTGGCAACTGTGTTGCCGGCCGGATGATGAAAGGATCCATTCGAACGCCTGCTACTGTCAAGATGGGCTTGATTGCTGCCCCTGGTACAACTATCTTGGCCGGCTTCACCGGTACTTCGTTCACACTTTCCTTTCCTGCTTCCGACTCTCCTGGCATGTCCTTCTTGCAACTGGGCGACTCATCAAAGCTTGGCCCTTTTCTCGTTCCTGCCCCGCTAGACTTAATCATCATTACAGTCCGAGAGGCTTTCTCCTTTCCTTCCTCCGCCCGTACCAACTCGATCATATTAGTCTCATGATGAGTTGGAAGCGGGTTTTGGTTGATGTTGGGCTCTGTTGGAGTCTGGACCTCAATCCTGCGAGTATCAATAAGCTCCTGGATGGCCGTCTTTAGCCTCCAACACTTTTCTGTATCGTGCCCCGGACATCCCGAGCAGTAGGCACAATTTACTGAATGGTCCAGGTTCTTCGGGAGGGGGTTTGGTAGCTTAGCTTCAACCGGATTTAGCAACCCTACTTGCTTCAACCGGTGGAACGGACTGGTGTAAGACTCTCCTAAGGGAGTGAAAGTCTTTGGCCTCGGCGCCCTGTCGCCTCTGAATGCCTGGTTTGGACGGAAATTCGCGCCCGAGGGGTTTCTGTAAGCTCTTGGGGGTGGGTGATTGTTTTGCGGGTTTGGTGCACGCCACGGTGCATGGACGGGAGGTGCAGAATAGGACTGTGCGTGGTGGACAGTAAAATGGGGATCCGGTGCGGGATAGTAATGTTGCGGGTGGTTATATGGGTTGTGGGAGTAATTTTGGTGGTGAGGTTGGGGTGGGCTATATTGGGGTGCGGGGCCTCTATTTCCGAACCATGCCCCGGACTCGACGGCCGCAACTTCCTCTCTCCTCTTTTTCCCCAGTACTCCTCCAGTACCGCTTTGGATAGCCTGAGTGGTGGCTTTCAGTGCTGAGTAACTCATGATCTTGTTGGCCTTCAAACCCTCCTCGATCATACCCCCATTTTTATCACCTCAGTGAATGATTTGCCTACGGACGTTACCAGATGTCCGAAGTAGGTGGGCTCTAATGTCCTGCAAGAAGTAGTCCACCATCTCGCTCTCTCTCATCGGTGGATCTACCCTGGCCGCCTGTTCCCTCCAACGGAAACCGAATTCCCTGAAGCTTTCAGCGGGCTTCTTCTCTAATTTTAACAATGATAGGCGGTCGGGGATTATCTCAAGATTGTATTGGAACTGGCCGATAAAAGCTTGAGCCAAATCATCCCACGTAAACCATCTACTGGGATCCTGTCTAGTGTACCACTCCAGCGCGGATCCTCCCAGACTCTGGCCGAAGTAAGCTATCAGAAGCTCGTCCCGTCCTCCGGCCCCTCTCATTTTACTGCAAAACCCTCGGAGGTGGGCTACTGGGTCGCCATGCCCCTCATATAGGTCGAATTTGGGCATTTTGAACCCCGCTGGCAACTGGACGTCCGGAAATGGACATAGATCTTTATAGGCGACGCTGACCTGGTTGCCCAAACCGTGCATGTTCCTGAAGGACTGCTCCAGGCTTTTGACATTTCTGACAACTTCCTCGTGTTCCGAACTTTGGAAGTGTTTTTCCGGTTCTACCGGATTATCCCAGTGAGGTGTATGTGATTGTGGTTCAGGAGCCCTGAAAGTAGGCTCTGGAGGATAGTAAGAGTTGTCATGGATCTGAACATATGGCTCGCCGGCCGGCCTTTGCAGAGGAGCAGGTGGAGGTGCCACAAAAACAGGGGTGACCGGAGGAGGATTTGGTTTGGCTGGTGGAATGTGGGTGGCATATGGGTTTTCCCCCTGAAAGTATGGATAGCTCGGGGCGCTTGTTGAAGGATCGATGGGCGGATGTTCCGGAGCTGAGGCGAGAGTAGGGCGGTTTGGTGAAGACTGTTCCCTGGCCCAGGCCAGGTGCATCTCTGTTATCCGTTGTTTTAACCGGTCTACCTCTTCTTTCATGATTTGTAGCTCGGATTTTTCTTCCTCGAGACTCTTGCCAGAACTAGACATGCTTATTGTAACCGGTCCTTTGGATCTAGTACGGTAGTGATGGCTGGCCAGTATATTCTGTCAAACCAACTGCTAAACTTTCTGGAAATGCAACAAACTTGTTAGTTCACCGAGTTTGACAGATATGTTATAGCACGTTGGATGCAATGCACCTAACCAAATAACCCTTTCTACATGTACTCTTAACATGCGTCATTCCGGCCCTTTTTCTTTTTCTTTTTCTTTTTCTTTTTTTTTTTTCTTTTTTTCTTTTTCGACTATCTTTGCAAGCCTTATTGTTATTTAACCTTTGGATTCTTTTTCTTTCTTTTTAGTGGTGGTCGAATCTTATGTGGATTGCCTACGTATCACGACCCCGCGTGAATCAGACCGAGCGTAGTTCTGGTAACAAGATTGTGGCAAAATTCAGTAACTTTTATATCAAATAAAACCGTGTAGTTACAAAACACGTCTTACAACAATCAGCAAAAACAAAAGGAAATGCTTGACTTGGGAAAGTAAAGATAAAAATGCCAACTAGCTTGACTCAACATTTCAAAATACATTTTCAATCAAAAATCTAATGCCCTAAAATCCCTGGGGGCCCGCGAGGCATCATTCGGCCTTGCCGCGGGCCTTGGTGTGAGGTCCATATGCAGTCCCCTCAATTCTTCCATGATCCGATGAACATAACCCATAATTGAAGCGAAAAGGTCGGCGCGGGGCATTCGTTCACAAGCTAGGCACTTCATGGTGACATAGTGCCCGATTTCTCCAATTCTGTCCTTGATCATGTCCCTTTCTCCGAGTAGCCGCTCTATTTGCTGGTTCTTCGTCCCCAATCTTCGAGCATTGTTGGTGACTTGATCTAGGAGCCTATCCACTTGTCCTTGCAGTCGGGCCATCAAATTGTGGCAACGGTCGAGGTCCGTTCTGGCATCTTGGGCTTGCTTGAAAACCCGCTCCCTGAGGACAACATTTGCTTCCCTCAGACTAGTGATGATCTCGGTGTAATCTTCTTCCACCCGTTTTAGGTGAAGTGCATGTTGATGTGCCTCCTTTCTCCAGCTAGCCCGGATCCTCGTTGTCTGGGCTTTTGACTCGTCCAATTCTCTTTGGATATCGGTGACTTGGCTTTTCAGACCCTTTATCAATTTTTCGTCGGCCCGACTCCTCAACTGTCTGTCAGCATCTCTTTTCATTTGCTGGATTTGAGCTCTCAAGAAGTCATTTTCCTGTGCCAACTTCTTTTTGTCTCCTTCATCGGTGGCAGCTTGCATGTTCTTCTCGAATTGGAGGTCCCGGACCTGCTGTTCTATCCTGCCAATCTTCGTCCTGTACCCCTCCTCCTTTGCTAACCAATCCCATTGTTCCCGTGAATCTTCCGTGAATTGTTGGACATGGGCTCTTTTAGCACATTTCCGACGAATCTGAAATCTTTTCCCGAACCACACGTTGTACTTTGGGTCCACCTCCCCCTTAGCTAATTCCCGGACCATGGTTTTAGGCTCCAGGAACCGACATTTGTGCCACAACCTTCTAACCTTCTCTTCGGGGAATACAACTCCCGGGCTCAACTCAATGGCGTATTTCCTCAGGTCTTGATCGGTAGGAATAACCTGAAACCTTCCTAGTTGACGTAATACACGGTGAGGGACATATGGTTGGACACTGCGGATCCCCATCAGAAGGATATAACACTCCTCGGCCGCCATATATATTACTTCAGTATCGGGTAACCACCCGAACGCCCATTCAATCTGATCGGCTTCTATTGAGCTCACTCGTGCAAGCCATGCCTCGATGCCTTCAGGGAATACAACACCCATCATCCGTTCTTCGAAACCCCTGATACAGTTTTTTCCGGTCAACCCGTGATTCATGTATTGTGTTCGGTGATGGAGGTGTTCTTGCATCCATAATTGGAGTAACAGATTGCAACCTTGGAAGAAATTGCCCCCTTCTCGGCATACAGTCAAGGCTCGATAGATTTCGGACAAAACCAAAGGGACCACCGTGCCGGTAGCCTTTTTGATTGCAACATCGGCTATTCCTACCAGACTTATCTCTATTTTCTTATCTTCGCGCGGACAAATCACAATCCCCAAGAATGTCGTTATGAATGCTAGAATCCGTCTGGCCTCCCACTTGGTTCTATTCCCTGCGTGAGTTAGTCCAAGGTTTGACTCTTCAAAACCCCGAGGAGTGCCGTACCATTGATATAAGAATTGGAGATCGCAACACCCTTTCAGCAGATCATCATTTTTCACCTTCCGACTAATGCTCAGCAAATCCAGAAACCCATGTGGAGATACCGGTCTTGGTGAGAGCAGGTATTGCCCTCTTAGTTTCCCATTTAATCCCGCATAGCCCGCAATTTCCTCTAATGTGGGCGTCAGTTCAAAGTCAACAAAACGGAACACATTGCGGGTCGGATCCCAGAAAGATACCAGTGCCTTGATGATGTCCTCCCTTGGCTCGATATTCAACAGATCAACCAAACCTCCCAAAATTCTCCCTATTATCTTTTTGCTACTGTCTTCCAAATCGTTCCACCATATACGGAGCTGCTGAGGGACCTCACTAAAGATTGAAAATGATTTATTCTGATTCGTGCTCACCCTGCACATTTATTAAGGTGATTTAAATAAGAAAAACAACTTTGTTTTGCTAAAAATAAAAATAAAAAATCCGTTTTCAATCACGGCCTTTCAACGTCTCGGGGACGAAGGCTTTTAAGGCTGTGGGGGTAAATTGATCGAAATCAAAATTGACCCAAAGGTGGCCGTTTATACGAAATTAGCCTTCCGGCGTCCCTTTCGGGAACATTCGGCTATTTAAAAACAGCGTCACCGACTTATTTAGTACAAAAGCCATTTTTCAAAAGGTGAAGTTGGACCCGATGGAGGTTGCCTACGTATCTCACATCCAATGAGAATCAAACCCACGTAGTTCGGTTTTGACGAAACAAACGACATTATTTATTCATTTTACTAAATGAAGACAAGTAAGTTATTTCTATCTTAAGAACAAAACACATTTTTTTTTTTTTTTTTTTAATCTCTAAAGCCGGTCAGCATGCAAGTCTATAACAGATAAATGCGCAAGACAAACAGGATGCAGCAGGATAGTCTGTTCATTTCAGGTCACCTGTCCTAGACGGACCCAACCCCCGTGTTGAGTCCCCTAAGCCAAATGCGACATGATGCAAATAAACGTTCCTACTAGGGATCTGGCATGAAGCTTTGTTATTCTAGGTTTAAAAACCTGGGTTTATTGTTCTAGACCTGGCTTACCCGAGCGGACGACTCGAGCCGAGGAGGAGGCAGCAACCCGGGAATACAGAAGCTTCACCGGTTTTGCAACTTATCCAAACCTCGTTCTAAAATGGGAATCGGACACTATACAGAAAAGAAGTCACACGAAGTGCACCCTTCTTCATGATTTAGAAGACTCAGAGAGGAGATTAGTTCCGGCACAATTTATATGTACAGTTCACAAAATATCAAAGCAGTAAAAACAACATTTTGCACATTGATGCCAACATGTAAAAGAATCGGATAATAAAATATGCCAAATACAACAGTTATTCCGAGCTCGAATTCTAAAAATGTCCCCAGCAGAGTCGCCAGAGCTGTCACACCCCTTTTTACCGCACCCGCGAGGGTGCAAAGAGTTTTTCCAATTAAAGGACAATCGAGACGGGATTTATTTAATTATTTCAGAGTCGCCACTTGGGAGATTTATGGTGTCCCAAGTCACCGGTTAAATCCCGAATCGAGGAAAAGAATGACTCTATTTAACAGTCCGCGAACCATAAATCCGGATAAGGAATTCTATTAACCCGGGAGAAGGTATTAGGCATTCCCGAATTCCGTGGTTCTAGCACGGTCGCTCAACTGTCGTGTTTGGCTTATCTATCTGCTTTTTTTACAATTATGTACTTAGTGCAAGTTAATATCCCTTTACCGCTTTTGTTATTGGTTATGATTTACGAAAGAGAAAGTTGCTTAAAAATATGCTTTCGAATCAAGTCACATGAAATGCACCCGGATCCTCGACATATTCTTATTCAACATTTCGGGGTTTGGATTTGGGTCGCATGAAATGCACACCCGTATTTAAGAAGGTAGAACTAAAATATGCGCCCGGATCGATTACTTATTTACACTGTTGAGAAGGGCGTGACATCCGTTAAGAAATGACGTATCTCAAAATCTAAGTATTTTATATGTACATTTATGAAGGTCGTGCGATTAGTGTAACTATTGGGCGAGGCGCACCTTTGATTCAAATCTAAAGCGAACTACATCCCACTATATTTTACTTAAGAGTTGATTCCCAATTGTTTAAAACTTGCTACGAACCACACCACATGAAATGCGCCTGTGGTTCCTGACACGCTTTATTTGCTCTTGCCCGAAATTGGGGTCGGGTCACATGAAATGCACCCCCGACTCTTTTAATCTAATTACGTCATTCAGTTGAGTAATAACTCCCTAGCTAATCTTGCTTTTAACATAAGGTCTAACGTTAACAGATTTGGAGATTACACACGTGAACAGAGAAGATTGAATAGAGATACAACAGACTAATTCAGGATTACGTGCTTATCTAATGACAGTGTATCTTTGGTCTAGCTACACCTTTCCATAACCAAAACTAGCAGTACAAACTTAATTAGATAATAACAGAACGTAATCGAACATAAGACTTTGGACGACTACATGATTCAACAAACTTCAAACATAAGCTTCAGGCTTTATTCTTTTCGAACCAAGGAATTACAACAACAGAGATGTGTACCTGGAACGCGGAAGAACAAAGATGAGTGAGCAGTGGCAATGCAGCAACAGTAACAGGAGTAACAACAGTAGACCAGCAACAACCACAGTAAACCAACAGCAACTCAATATACCAAACAGCAACAACAAACAGTGGCAGCAATCAAACAGACTAACAGCAACCACAATTCATGAACCAGTGGCTAAGCTTGAACCCAGCAGCAATCAAACAGTATCCAATGATTCAGCCAGCAGCAACACCACACAGCAGCAACAATCAAACAGACCCACAGCAAACAATAGACACACCAGCCACAACACTGGACCAGCAATACAATGGCAGTTACAGCCAAGTAGCACAACAACAGACAACAACAGACTAACAGCAGCAACAAAACAACCAGGCAGCACCCTATAGACCAAACCAGCGACACAAACGACCAAACAATCCAAAAACAGTGCTGCCAGTGACAAGATAACAGCACTGCCAGTGGCTTGACGCTTCCAAACTCAGCAAATAACACCCAATCGATCTCAACACACCAACACTAGAACCAAGCAGCAACACAAGAGACAAACAGCAACAGTCAATCAACACAGCAACAGCATACACTCAACACAGCTAAACAGTGGCCCAGCACTACCAACAACACAAGAACAACAACAAACCAACGACCAAACACTCGGCCACTGAATCAAAACACACGAAACAGTCCAGAAGCCAATGCAACAGTAACTTCTTTTCTGTATCTTTGTATGTGTGTATCGAAGAATCCTTGCTGTCTATTTTTCTCTCCAGGTCCTCTCTCTAGCTATGACCGTCTTCTCCCCAGTGTTCTATCATCCTATATTTATAGCCAAATCCCTTCTACTTTGGATGTCCAGCAAATTAAACTAAGGCCCTGCCCATCCTACTGCTCCCTTCTGTTTTAGCACTAATAAATGTCTAGGTGTGGGCTTTAGTAAACTAAGTATGAAATGCAGAACCTGGTGGAGTGCCCTGCTGTAATAGCAGGCTCCACTAGGCCATCTTATGGGTGAGGGATTAAACAAATGGATTTATTCAACCCTAATACTACACTCCAGAATCCCACAGCCAGCAAACCCAATGGTAACTTGCAACCATGCTAACATTATCTAGTATAATAAAATCTAATCAATTACAACACACCACGGTGATAACAAATTTGGCCGATGAAACAGTGAATCAAAAATCTCGGCAACAATTGAAACTAAGTATTCGACGACATTTGTTGAATCGATCACAGCATACAACATGTACAATTGGTAACAAATCAATCGTCGAAGCAGTGATTCGAACATTTCAGGGAAACAAATAAGAATGCAGAATTAAACACTTGACAATATTGATCGAGACGACTACGCATTCTATAACTAACATTTTCCAACAACAAACAATAATGAGAATGACCAAATAAGGGTCGTAAGGTGTAGAAGGACAGACCTTTCACAAAAGAAACAAAAGATAGAATTTAAACACAAAAAGGAACAACCGACGGCTAAACCAAACAAAGAACACAACAATAACTAGAAAACAGAAGAAGATTGAAATACCTAATGAAGACAATCCGAACTCGAACAAACTCGGGCTTCCACGGACTTGAGATTGTATTTTTGAAGTGAACATGCTTTAATTGAAGTGTTTTTCGAACGAAAAACACTCCAATTAGAGCCTATTGACTCCAAATTCTTAAAATCGGACAAAATCCCTAATTTTGGAATTCTAGGGTTCTTGGGCTCGGATTTGGGGCTTTTGCGATTCTGGCAAGATTCGAACCAAACCAATGTTAGTGGGAGTGTGGGGGAGGTGTAAGGAGGCTGTGGTGTGATTTTGAAGTGGTTTGGGATGAACTCTCAGATTTCGACGAACTTCGAATTGATATTCGAAGCGTTTGACTAACATTCGAAGCTAACTAACGCCGGATCCGTAATGGGGGAGGTGAGGGGAAGACTTGGTGTTAAAATGGTGGCCGTTGGCCTACCGGAACCGCCGTGAGGCGATTTCCGGCAGGCGGGGCACGGCGGAGGAGGGCGGCGTTACGCTGGGTCTTTGAGAGCTTCTGAGGGAGATGAAGGGAGAGGGGGGGGTCTGGCTTGGGGGGCGGGGTATGGAAATGAGTTTATATATGATTTGAGAAGTTAAATCCTGATCGTTGGATCAAACTTGATCAACGATCAGGATCTCCTCACTTAAACCAAACGGTGTCGTTTGGTTAAGTCATAGTCTGAATGTATTTGGGGATTTATGGATTAATCTGGGCCGTTGGATTATAAAATCCAACGGTCCAGATCAAGCGTTACACAGGCTGAAGCTTGGACGGGTATTTGGGCTAGGTATTGAGTTAGTGTGGGCCTGGTTCTTAACGAATTGGAGACGGCCCAGTTCTGATTTCTTCTTTGTTTTGCAACTAGACTCCATGATGTATCATGTGTATATGTATATGTATATATATATATATATATATATATATATATATATATATATATATATATATATATATATATATATATATACATTGATTTATAACATAATTAATTTTTTAATACCACTATCCTACATAATTACATATCACCTAAATCACGTAATTTCGATATCGGACATCAAAATGCAAAACCTAATATATTTTTTTTTGTATTTTATCAATTTAAATAAATAAACATGCACACAAAAATATAAATTAAAGATAAAAATAACACAAAATCACAAAAATCATGCCCAACACGAAACTATTTTTATTTTGAATTTTTCTGGGAGTACTTCTCAGGTAAGGCAAAAATCACGTGCACAAGGCCCCAAACAAGGCTTACAGCCCCACAAATATATCAAATACAGTGTATTTCCAACACTAACAACATATTATTCACATCCGGGATGGACCAAGTCTCAATCCCTAGTCACAATCAATCCCGCACTTGCCACGGTGTGCGAGCCACGCCCTACTAGCGTCACAATGTGTTAAGCCGGGGTTTCGAACCCTCAAGCTACCATATACACAAACTACTCACCTCTAGCCGGTCGTAGACTCGTCCGCGATGCCTTTTCCTTTGAAATTCGTTGCCTCGTGTGTAGAATCTAGTCAAATAACAATAATTATATCAAATACGAGTCGAAGAATCATAACCCATTTCAATTTATATGAAATTCGCATAAATACACCAAGTTGGTAAAACCGGACTTTTGGTACGCTTCTCAAAAAATTACGAAAGTCACATATTCGGAACCCTCATCTCAATACGAGTCTAAGCATATCAATTTTACCAAATTCGGACTCCATTTGCTCATTCAAAACCTTGATTTTCTAAAGTTCAAGCCTAGGGTTAAATCTTCCATGAATCACCCCAAATTCTTCCATTTTCATGATATAATTGCATAATAATACCAATACTAATCATAGTTTAAGTCCATAGTTGCTTACCCGATGATTTCCCTTGAGTTTCTCTTCAAAATCGCCTAAATCGCCTCTAAAGCCGAGACCCAAATGTGTGAAATATTCTGAAATTTTCTAACTTCTGATACACTTAACTCACTGCAATTTTCGCTTCTGCGGACCATTTTCCGCCCCTGCGGAACCGCTTCTGCGACCAACTTGTCCCTTCTGCGAACCCAGGCCTATTTAGCCAATTCCGCTCCTGCGATCCACGGACCGCCCCTGCGCATCCGCTTCTGCGAAATTCGTCCGCTTCTGCGGAATGCTCCGCTTCTGCGACCAAGAGTCCTTTCCAGCGGACTCGCTTATGCGATCAAACACCCGCTTCTGCGGATTTCCCCATCACGCCTCAAGACCGCTTCTGCGATTGACCTCTCGCACCAGCGAAGCCGCCCCTGCGGACCAGGCTCCGCTTCAGCGGTCGACTCCGCTTCGGCGCCTCGTTGTCCGCTCCTACGGAGTCGCTCCTGCGCTCCCATTTCTGCAGGAGCGAAAACAACAGAAGCAGTGCACCAAGTCTGCAATTTTCCATATTTTCTCTCGTTTGGCCATCCGAAAACACCCCGAGGCGCCCGGGACCTCCTCCAAACACACCAACACATCCTAATTCCTTATTCGAACTTGTTTCAATCATAAAAACACCATCTTAAACATCAAAATCACCAATTACCCACGGATTTAAGCCTAAATTTCTTAAAACTTTCCGAATTACACATTCGATCAAAAACCCGATCAAACGACGCTCGAATGACCTGAAATTTTGCAGGCACATCCAAAATCACCTAACGGAGCTACTGCAACTGTCGAAATTCCATTCCGACTCCCGGATCAAAATCTCACCTACCATTCAGATTTCGTCAAAATTCATCCTTAGCCAATTCAAGCCTATTTCTACACCGGACCTCCGAATTCAATTCCGATTGTTCTCCTAAGTCATGAATGATCCCCCGGAACTAGTCGAATCATCAGAATCCGGTTCCGAGCACTCTAACTCAATAGTCAACTCTTGGATGACTTCTCATATTCAAGCTTTCTTCAAACATGCTATTTGTTTCATTTTCAATCCAAATCACTCCTAACTCACCCGATATACTCTAATACTGATTTAAAAGCATAATATATGTAAATACAAGGGAACGGGGTGGTAATTCCCATAATGACGGGCCGGGTCATTACATTCTCCCCAACTTAAACAAACGCTCGTCCGCGAGCGGGTTAAGAAACATACCTGGAGCATCAAACAAGTGTGGATATCTGCTCCGTATTTCCTGCTCGGTCTCCCAAGTTGCTTCCTCCACGGGACGACCTCTCTACTGCACTTTCACTGAAGCTATATCCTTGGATCTCAGCTTACGAACCTGTCGACCCAAAATGGCTACTGGTTCCACATCATAAGTTAAGTCTTCATCTAGCTGTATCATGCTGAAGTCCAACACATGAGACGGGTCTCCGACATACTTCCGAAGCATAGATACATGGAACACCGGGTGAACTCCCGACAAACTGGGTGGCAAAGCAAGCTTATAAGCCACATCCCCAACTTTCCTAAGCACCTCAAAAGGTCCAATAAACCTTGGGCTCAACTTCCTTTCTTTCCAAACCTCATAACACCCTTCATAGGCGAAACCTTCAGCAACACCTTCTCACCTACTGAATAAGACACATCTCGGACCTTCCGGTCACCATAACTTTTCTGACGCGACTGAGCTGTGCGTAGTCTCTCCTGAATCACCTTCACCCTGTCTAAGGCATCTTGGACTAACTCTGTCCCCAACAACCTAACCTCGCCGGGCTCGAACCAACCAACTGGAGACCTACACCGCCTCCCATATAAAGCTTCATACGGTGCCATCTGAATGCTGGACTGATAGCTATTATTGTAAGCAAACTCCGCCAAAGGTAAATAATCAGCCCATGAACCACCAAAATCAATGACACATACACGCAACATGTCCTCCAATATCTGAATAGTACGCTCAGACTGCCCATCCGTCTGTGGATGAAATGCAGTGGTCAGCTCTACCTGCGAACCCAACTCTCGCCGAAATGTCCTCCAGAACTGTGAAGTGAACTGGGTACCTTTGTTTGATAGGATAGATATGGGAACTCCATGCAATCTTACAATCTCGCGGATGAATATCTCCGCCAGCCGCTCTGAGGAGCATGTAGTACACACTAGAATGAAGTGAGCTGACTTGGTCAACCTATCCACCACCACCCAAACTGAATCAAACTTCCTCGCTGTCCGAGGGAGTCCACTAACAAAGTCCATAGTTATTCTTTCCCAATTCCACTCCGGAATATCAATACGCTGGAATACACTACCAGGTCTCTGATGCTCATACTTGACCTGCTGACAGTTTAGACACCGAGCCACATGGCTCACAATATCTTTCTTCATCTTTCTCCACCAGTAATGCTGCTTCAAATCCTGATACATCTTCGCGGCTCCTGGATGAATAGAATACCGCGAGCCTGTGGGCCTCCTCCAATATCAATTCACGAAGGCCGTCAACATTGGGCACGCATATTCGGCCCTGCATCCGCAATACACCATCACTATCAATAATGACATCCCTGGAATCATCATGCTGAACTCTATCTTTAAGGACAAGTAAGTGTGGATCATCATACTGGCGCTCTCGAATACGATCATATAAAGAAGAACGAGCTACTACACAAGCTATCACCCGACTGGGCTCAGAAATATCCAGCCTCACCATCCGATTAGCTAACGCCTGAACATCAACCGCTAGGGGTCTCTCCCCAACTGGAATATACGCCAAACTGCCCATACTAATAGCCTTCCGGCTCAATGCATCAGCCACTACATTGGTTTTCCCGGGATAGTACAAAATAGTAATATCATAGTCTTTAAGTAATTCAAGCCATCTCCGTTGCCTCAAATTTAGATCTTTCTTCTTAAACAAATGCTGAAGGCTGCGGTGGTCCGTATATACATCACAAGATACACCATATAGGTAATGCCTCCAAATCTTCAAGGCATGAACAATAGTAGCTAACTCCAAATCATGAACATGGTAGTTCTTCTCGTGGGGTTTTAGCTGACGAGAAGCATATGCAATAACTCTACGCTCCTGCATCAACACACAACCGAGTCCAACTCTGGAAGCATCACAATACACCGTATATGACCCCGAAGCCGATGGTAACACAAGTACTGGAGCCGTGGTCAAAGCCTCCTTGAGCTTCTGAAAGCTCTCCTCACATTCATCAGACCACACAAATGGAGCATTCTTCTGTGTCAGCTTAGTCAACGGTGAAGCAATAGATGAGAAATCCCGAACAAACCGGCGATAATAGCCTGCCAAGCCGAGAAAACTCCGAATATCTGTAGCTGAGGAAGGTCTGGGCCAATTCTGCACTGCCTCGACCTTCTGTGGATCAACCCGAATACCATCACTGGACACTACATGTCCCAGAAAACCCACAGTATCAAGCCAGAACTCACACTTAGTGAATTTTGCATAAAGCTTCTCTTCTCTCAACCTCTGCAATGCCACTCTCAAATGCTGTGCATGCTCCTCCTGGCTCCGTGAATATACTAGGATATCATCAATAAACACAATCACAAAAGAATCAAGGTACGGCCGAAATACACTATTCATCAAGTGCATGAATGTTGCTGGGGCATTAGTCAACCCGAAAGACATCACAAGTAACTTGTAGTGCCCATATCGCGTCCCGAACGCTGTCTTCATAATATCTGAGTCCCTGATCTTCAACTGATGATAGCCCGATCGAAGATCAATCTTAGAAAATACACTAGCTCCCCGGAGCTGATCAAATAGGTCCTCAATACGAGGCAATGGGTACTTATTCTTCACTGTTACCTTGTTCAGCTGCCTGTAATCAATGCACATTCTCATTGTGCCATCTTTCTTCTTCACGAACAACACCGGTGCACCCCAAGGTGACACACTCGGACGAATGAAACCCTTATCTAAGAGTTCTTGAAGCTGTTCTTTCAATTCTTTTAACTCTGCTGGTGCCATGCGATAGGGAGGAATAGAAATGGGCTGAGTGCCCGGCACCAAATCAATACCAAAATCAATATCTCTGTCAGGCGGCATGCCCGGCAGGTCTGCTGGAAATACATCCGGAAACTCCCTCACAATGGGGACCGAATCAAGACTGGGTGTCTCAGCCTCAACATTCCTAATGAAGGCCAAATAAGATAAACAACCCTTGCCAATCATTCGTTGGGCTTTTATATAAGAAATCACTCTGTCGGACACATAATCAGTCAAGCCACGCCACTCGATCCTTGGATTACCTGGAATAGCTAGTGTGACTATTTTGGCATGACAGTCCAGAATCACATGGTAAGGAGATAGCCAATACATGCCTAGAATTACATTGAAATTTACCATGCCCAGTAGTAATAATTCAACTCGGGTCTCCAGACCCCCAATAGTAATAATACAGGATCGATATACCTGATCCACAACAACAGTATCCCCCACTGTGGTAGACACATGTACGGGCAAATCAAGAATACCACGGGTCATACCCAAATGATGTGCAAAATAAGTAGAGACATAAGAATAGGTGGATCCGGGATCAAATAAGACAGAAGCATCCCCGTGGCAGACTGAGATAATACCTGAAATAACCGCATCTGAAGCGCTAGCATCCTTCCTGTCCGGAAGAGCATAGAAACGAGCCTGACCTCCACCAGTACGATCCTCACCCCTAGGGCGACCTCTGGATACCTGGTCACCAGTCCTAGCCGACTGTGCTGGCACTGAAGAAATAGGAGTAGAAGACGAGGGTCGATCCCTCTGCTGAGACCGCCTACGAAGCCACCGAGGACACTCTCTCTTGATATGGCGCAACTCGCCACACTCAAAGCAACGGCCTGAAGATGGAAGAAGTGACTGCTGAGGACCCCTCGCTGCAGATGAATCCTGTGCTGAGGAAGTAGGAGCAGAGCTTTGGGCTGGAAGAGCACTCAATGCAGGCTGACTCTGCTGACGACCATACTGAACCTGATGACCCTGATGGCCTTGACGACCACGATCTGATGAAACTCCACCGGACTCTGCACGTCCTGACTGATGAGATCCGAATGAACGACCCCTGCTATGCCGAGGTTAGCCCCTAGAAGGAGCACCATTGTATCTGCCAGTACCACGAGGCCTCTTAGCCTCTCTCTCCTCCTGCTCTCTATGGCGATCTGTCTCAATGTGACGGGCAGCATCAACCACCTCCTCAAATGTAACTGTCGAAGCTCTCTCCCTAGTTATCAATATGCGGATGGGATAAATAAGGCCATCGATAAATCTCCGAATCCTCTCTTTGTCCGTAGGAACCATCCACGTGGCATGACGGGCCAGCTGTGTGAATTTCATCTCATACTGAGTAACCGTCATATCTCCCTGCTTCAACCACTCGAACTGACGTCGCAGCTCCTCTCTCTGAGACTGAGGCACGTACTTCTCCAAAAATACCGTGGAGAACTGCTGCCAAGTGAGGGACGCTGCCCCAGCGGGCCTACGCCTCTCAAAATCCTCCCACCACTGGAATGCTGCACCTGTAAACCGAAAAGTGGTGAATGAAACACCGCCGGACTCTAGAATACCCGCAGTGCGAAGCATGCGCTGACATCTGTCAAGAAAACCCTAGGCGTCCTCGCCCTCCGACCACTGAATGTCGGAGGCTGTAGCCTCTCAAATCTCTCCAAACGACGCTGCTCATCGTCGGGCATAGCTGGAACCATATAAGCAGGAGCTGGTGCGACGGGCGCAACTGGCTGGACTGGCTCGGGTGTGTGAGCCATAGGGGACTGATTTCCTCCCCCTGCCTGTGAAGAAGATACTGCAGCAGTAGCTGCAACTACCTGTGCCAAGCTCGTGCACACCGATAAGATCTGAGCCAAGGTCTCCTGAAGACCTGGTATGACAATGGGCACTGTCGGTGCCTGAACCTGAGTTGCCGGAACGTTTGCCGCTGGAATCTGGTCCTGAGTCTGGGCCACTGGTGCAGGAATCTGACCCTGAGTCTGGTCAGTTGGTGGGTCAGCAGGTGCTGGTGCTGATGCCCTACCTCTACCACGACCATGGCCTCTGGGTGCCAATGGTGGTCGTCCGCCACGTCCGTTAGCTCGTGTTCTAGCCATCTGCGAGAGAATAGAATATGGAAAATTTTAATTTCATGATAACACAGATCGCACGATATGAATCCAAGAAAATGAGGTTTTTCCTAAAGTTTCTGTAGCCCTCCGAGGATAGATACGGACGTCTACGTACCGATCCGCGAAAGCCTACTAAACCGGCTCATGACTCGCGAGTCCTAATAACCTAGAGCTCTGATACCAACTTGTCACGACCCAAAATCCGGTCGTGATGGCGCCCAACAATTAAGCTAGGCCAGCCAGACCAACTATTACTTATCACAATGACTATCAGTCCCAAATGGACATTTCAAGAAGAGTATATGAGTTTAAGAACTCCAATAATAATAGAAATGAACAAAATACTAACACTCCCAAAGATCCGGAGTCACAAGTCTAGAGCCTCTAACAAAACCCAACAGGAATAGAGAGTACTATATAGAAGTACTCAAGTCTGAATACAAAATACAAAATAATAACTGGAAATGAGAGGAGAAGCTAGGTTCTGCGAACGTAGGCAGCTACCTCAGCAACTCGATATGACACTGCAACCGCGGGAAACGCCTGTCTACTGCTCCTGAGTACCTGAGTCTGCACACAAAAGGTGCAGGGAGTAGGGTGAGTACTAAGTACTCAGTGAGTAACAAATATATATAAGTAGCTGACAGTAAGAAATCCACAAAATACCACAATATGAAGCTACACTACAGTCCGAATCTCCTACGAACTAGCAGCAACAATACAATACAGCTACCACAGAGAAATTCAACAATTATAGATGCAATGCAATGCACATAACCGCTACGGCGTATAGCCCGATCCAATTTAACGTCGACGACGCTCACTGGGGGTGTGTACAGACTCCGGAGGGGCTCCTACAGCCCAAGCGCAATACTGCTGCGGCGTGCGGCCCGATCCTCATATCAACCACTGCGGCGTGCAGCCCGATCCCATACTCAGTCCACAATAAGCAAATAAGTCACAAAACAGTTCATTTTTTTTAATTACAGTTCTCAATTCATAATTTATGAAAAATACTTTAACTTTATTAAATTTGCAAAAGCTGGTGACTTAGCATTTCAAAAGTGTGATTTCAATTTCCAGGACTGAGATCAGTGATTTAAGCAATTATAGCTATCACATAAATATTGTCATCTAAGGACGCTACCGATCGGCACAAGGCCCCAAATAAGGCTTACAGCCCACAATTATATCAAATACAGTGTATTTCCAACACTAACAACATATTATTCACATCCGGGATGGACCAAGTCTCAATCCCTAGTCACAATCAATCTCGCACCTGTCACGGTGTGCGAGCCACGCCCTACTAGCGTCACAATGTGCTAAACCGGGGTTTCGAACCCTCAGGCTACCATATACACAAACTACTCACCTCTAGCCGGTCGTAGACCCGTCCCCGATGCCTTTTCCTTTGAAATTCGTTGCCTCGTGTGTAGAATCTAGTCAAATAACAATAATTATATCAAATACGGGTCGAAGAATCATAACCCATTTCAATTTATATGAAATTCGTATAAATACACCAAGTTGGTAAAACCCGACTTTCGGTACGCTTCTCGAAAAATTACGAAAGTCACATATTCGGAACCCTCATCTCAATACGAGTCTAAGCATATCAATTTTACCAAATTCGGACTCCATTTGCTCATTCAAAACCTTGATTTTCTAAAGTTCAAGCCTAGGGTTAAATCTTCCATGAATCACCCCAAATTCTTCCATTTTCATGATATAATTGCATAATAATACCAATACTAATCATAGTTTAAGTCCATAGTTGCTTACCCGATGATTTCCCTTGAGTTTCTCTTCAAAATCGCCCAAATCGCCTCCTTAAGCCGAGACCCGAATGTGTGAAATGTTTCTGAAATTTTCTAACTTCTGATACAATTAATTCACTGCGATTTTCGCTTCTGCGGACCATTTTCCGCCCCTGCGGAACCGCTTCTGCGACCAACTGGTCGCTTCTGCGAACCCAGGCCTATTTAGCCAATTCCGCTCCTGCGATCCACGGACCGCCCTTGCGCATCCGCTTCTGTGGAAATTCGTCCGCTTCTGCGGAATGCTCCGCTTCTGCGACCAAGAGTCCGCTCCAGCGGACTCGCCTATGCGATCAAACACCCGCTTCTGCGGACTTCCCCATCACGCCTCAAGACCGCTTCTGCGATCGACATCTCGCACCAGCGAAGCCGCCCCTGCGGGCCAGGCTCCGCTTCAGCGGTCGACTCCGCTTCTGCGCCTCATTGTCCGCTCCTGCGGAGTCGCTCCTGCGCTCCTATTTCCGCAGGAGCGAATACAACAGAAGCAGTGCACCAAGTCTGCAATTTTCCATATTTTCTCTCGTTTGGCCATCCGAAAACACCTCGAGGCCCCCGGGACCTCCTCCAAACACACCAACACATCCTAATTCCTTATTCGAACTTGTTTCAATCATAAAAACACCATCCTAAACATCAAAATCACCAATTACCCACAGATTCAAGCCTAAATTTCTTAAAACTTTCCGAATTACACATTCGATCAAAAACCCGATCAAACGACGCTCGAATGACCTGAAATTTTGCAGGCACATCCAAAATCACCTAACGGAGCTACTGCAACTGTCGGAATTCCATTCCGACTCCCGGATCAAAATCTCACCTACCGTTCGGATTTCGTCAAAATTCATCCTTAGCCAATTCAAGCCTATTTCTACACCGGACCTCCGAATTCAATTCCGATTGTTCTCCTAAGTCATAAATGATCCCCCGGAACTAGTCGAATCATCGGAATCCGGTTCCGAGCACTCTAACTCAATAGTCAACTCTTGGTTGACTTCTCATATTCAAGCTTTCTTCAAACATGCTATTTGTTTCATTTTCAATCCAAATCACTCCTAACTCACCCGATATACTCTAATACTGATTTAAAAGCATAATATATGTAAATGCAAGATAACGGGGTGGTAATTCCCGTAACGACGGGCCGGGTCGTTACATCACTACTCCAAATTACCCTTACCCTTTTGAAATTCATTTGTTTCTGCATTTCATTGATTGAAAAACCAATTTTCCCATTGAAGGCTAACTACCACCTTCTCATGATAAGAGGTGAAATAACGCTGGGTCCAAAAAGAAAAAAAAAAGAGAAAGGAGAAAAAGAGAGGAAATAAAGAAGGACGGCGATCAAAGCCAAAGAAAATGAAAAAAGAGAGAGAGAGAGAAATAAGGGAAATACAAAAGGAGTTTACAAAGGAAATCTGGCGAAAGGCTGCATAGCAGTGTAAAGTAAAAAGAGGAAGGCAATGGAAGAAAAATCAGCAAAATGCCAGTTGCCAGCAGTTTACAACTAATAAGATTGTTCTCTGATTTAGATAGGAACATCAAGATTCAAATTTTCACTAATCACTTTAAATGAATGTGACCAATGTGGGAAAGAAAAATACAAAAAGAAGTACAACAATAAAAGGAGGAATCCGTAGAGGAGGACTCACTCAGTCAAGCAAAAAATACCCAAAAACAGCAAGAAGGTATCATTTTTCCAAAAACACATACCCCAGTTATCAAGCTGAGGGAATATTTTTCTGCATTTCATTTTCATGCATCAGGCGCCCACTTGGATAACAAGAGAATATTTTTCTGCATTTCATTTTCATGCATCAGGCGCCCACCTGGTTAACAAGGGAATATTTTTCTGCATTTCATTTTCATGCATCGGGCGCCCACCTGGATAACAAGAGAATATTTTTCTGCATTTCATTTTCATGCATCATAATATTTTTATGCATTTCATTTTCATGCATCAGTTCAGGCGCCCACCTGGATAACAAGGGAATATTTTTCTGCATTTCATTTTTCATGCATCAGGTGCCCACCTGTATAACAAGGGATTATATTATGCATTTTTAATTTCATTTCAGGCGCCCACCTGTATAACAAGGGAATCCATTTCTGCAATTTTAATTTCTGTTCAGGCGCCCACCTGTATAACAAGGGAATACATTTCTGTAATTTTTAATTTATGTTCAGGCGCTCACCTGTATAACAAGGGAATACATTTCTGCAATTTTTAATTTCTGCAAATTTTAATTTGTTTTATTCAACATGAGTAACACCGTAACATGAGAATAGCCCACACTGGGGCAGTGTAAAAGTTTTGTTGTTTTGTTTTTGTTTTAAGCAGGTATCAACCTGAAAGCAATGAGTACAATTGGAAGCCACACCGAAAGGAAAGAAGCAATATATTAGAGACAAGAGAAAGAAAATCAAAAATAAACAAAAAAGAAGGATGGTAGCATGGAAAATCAAGAAAAACAAGGAAGAAGAAGAAGAAGACAAGAAGTAGATAGGAATCATTATAATTTGTAGGATTATAACTTAGAATA
This sequence comes from Nicotiana noctiflora, assembly GCA_032618575.1. Classification (NCBI taxonomy): domain Eukaryota; kingdom Viridiplantae; phylum Streptophyta; class Magnoliopsida; order Solanales; family Solanaceae; genus Nicotiana; species Nicotiana noctiflora. Next base: position 94,396 of record JASVEL010007425.1, read on the forward strand.
GCTTCTTCATTTTTTATACCTGGTGTAATAAGGAGTAAGTCAGTAGTCATAGCAATAGCAATGCAGCAGCAAAGTCTTGGTAGTTTCAAACTACCAGACCTTCCCGAACTACACTAACCTAATTCCTGTTTAGCCCAGGATATGTAGGCAACCTCTGAGGCAGGGTGCGATCAAAAGCCTTTCAAAATGCTTCTCACGGAATATGCTAGTGGGCAAAAATCTCTCATTACTGCTCACTTATCTTTGCACTGAAACTCTTTGAGTTTCCGAGCAAAGAGGGGCAGCAAAAATTAGAAAATTAAAAATAGGTTAAGTATAAAATGTCACAAATAAAGGAATTAAAAGAAAATTAGCAAAAATACAAATATATGCCGAAAATTAAAGAAAAATAGCAAAAAATGTAAAAAATATCAAACAAATAAGAGAAAATAGGAGATAAAAAGAAATTGAATATTTGAAAAAGAATATAAAAAAGAGAAAACAAAATACAACAATAAAATACACAAAAAATAATAAAATACACAATAAATACAGAACTGGGCCTAATGTTACAAGCCCAAACACATCAGCCTAAAGGATTTAAAGATCCTGTCCAATTATTATACAAGAACAATCCTGACCGTCCATGTACTTAACCTAACGGTTCAATTTGAATCTCTGAATTTAAGTGAAACGACGTAGCTTCATCGAACTAATCTGAGCCGTCCATTTATCATGATCTAACGAAGATTAGTTAGTCTCCACTTAACTCCCAGACGCCACCATTTTTAACATTGGATCCCGGCAGTTGATCAAAGACAATCCAAAGTCCAGGATCAATTGAGTCGTCAAGGGTATAAAAGGCTGGTCTCTATAGAGACCGGCCATTTCTCTTTACAAACGAACCCTAGCCGCCTCATTGTCTTCTTCTCCACTCTTCTCCTCTTCACCAACCATGGATACTGGCCGACCTCCATGGCCATCTCCGGCCACTCCTAGCCCCCAAACCTTTCTTTTCCTACTTCTCTACACCAAACCATTTAGAAACCCCAAAGAAACCCCAAAATACCCCTTTTCTTGAAATTCCGGCCACCGAATTTCTTCTCCGGCGACCACAACCCATGAGACAGTTGTAACTACCCGGCTGGTCGTTTTTTGAAATTTACGCCCCGATCCCCAATCTAACTGTTTCCCTAAGTTCATTTCTGCTATTGTAGTTCGCCGGGAGGTTCGGTTAAAGAATTTGAAGCGTTTTGGGACACTTAGTCCCTAAATGAGAGCCTTATAGTTGAAAAATGGCCTGTATTCGGAGTAGTGTTAAGACGACCTCGGAACGAAAATCTGATGGTTCCATTAGCTCCGTTAGGTAATTTCGAGGTTGGGAGCACGTTCGGAATGTATTTTGGAGGTATGTAGCTCAATTTGGCTTGAAGTGCGAAGTTTGAAATTTTGGTGAAAACCGAATGGTAGGTAAGATTTTGATCCGGGGGTCGGAATGGTATTCCAACAAGTTTTGTAGCTTCATTATGTGATTTTGGATATGTCTGCAAATTTTTAGGTCATTCGGACGCCGTTTGTTCATGTTTTTGATTAAATGCGTGTTTTGGAAGTTTTAGAAGAACTTAGGCTTGAATTCGATGTAATTTGATGGTCTTGGCGTTGTTTGATGCATGTCGATGATTGGAACAAGTTTTTATGATGTTTTAGGAGGTGTTGGTATTTTTGGTTGAGGTCCCGGGGGCCTCGGGGTGATTTTGGATGGTTAACGGGAACTTTTGAAGTTGGAAAACTTCATAATAGGCGAAGATGTAAATGAGTGTGCACAAGACCTCATTTTATACGATCATATCTCCCGTTATATAAAGAGTTGTGTGACCCACAACCTATCCAATTAAAGCCCTTTGAGTCTAGTTTTCAACGCAATAAATCGTTTGTCATTTGGAGGTGTATACCGAAAGATATGACCATTTTACTGGGCATGTGTCAATAGCGCGGCCTTAGCGCGGGAGCGCTAGTTGCCCGCGCTAATTGGGTTATATTCTACCTCAACCCGCGCTAATTAGCGCGGGCGTGCTAGTAGCAGGCCCTAAATATACCTAAGGACGAGAAATGACAGAACTTGAGTCATTTCTCAAGCCTAGGGCTTCCCCAACACCCCCAATTCAACCAAGGCACTCAATTGCACTCCTAAGGTAAGCTTTTAAGTGTGTTTTCATGGTGATTTCTCTTCTCAATCACTAGTTACAACATGATTTTGATTGGATTTCATAGGATTTCTTCAAAATCTCAAGAACACCCCAAAGTTGTCTTTCAAGATTTGATCTACAAGAGGTAATCCTACACCTTAGACTTACACATATGGTGTTATTATGGGAATATGAGTATAAATCAAGTAATACAACTTATAGTATGGTTGTTGGAAGCCATAAATCCCCAAGTTAAATACATGAACATGGTAGGGATTGTGAGTACGTGATTTTTGCCCTACATGAGAATTACTCCCAGAAAATTCAAAATAAAATAGTTTTGTGTTGTGCATGATTTTTGTGATTTTTGTGTTATTTTCTCTTATATTAGCATTTTTGTGTGTGCGTGTCTATTTATTTAAATTAATATAAAATACAAAAAAAAGGGTCACATTTGCATTTAAGATTCATTAAAAAAGTAATCAAGTTTATTTTACAAAAAATATAGAAAATTAAAAAAAATATGTTTTTTTTATTTTTGCATTTTTTAGTGTTTAATATCAAAATTGTGTGATTTATATTTAAGTGATATTTAATTGTATATGTTAATTATTAGTAAAACTTAATTAGTATTCTTATAAGTTAATTTGATTTTTTGTAGTGTGATTTAGAATTTTTGTTTTTAATTAAATTAAACAAAAAGAGAAGACAAAAGAATTAGAAATAAAGGAAGAGGAAATCGGAGTTGGGCCATCTCCAATCCAAAAAAAAACCAGGCCCATACTAATTCACTACCCAATCCAGTAGGATCCAGTTCGGACCCGCCCAAACTTAGAACCCAAACGGCGTCGTTTTGCGCACCCATTTGATCATAGCCGTCGGAATTTTATCATCCAATGGCTCATATTATTGATCCTATTTTTAATTACCCAGAAAACCCCCAAACCCATTATACCCGTTTCATTCGACGATACCCCTCTCCCGTTCGTCTCTCTCACACCAAACAACCCAAGAACCCTAGCCGCTGCTGGACTATCCCCCCGCCTGAAACCCAGCGGCAACAACGCCGCCGGTCACCAAAGTAACACCCTAAATACATCAGACCACCCTCAATCCAAATACCTCACCCATCTTGCTCGAATCTAAACCAAACCTTTCGAATCTTCAATCGAAGGACGGCCACGAACCCTAGAATTTCAAAATAAGAAAATGGTGGTTGATTGTAGACGGCTTAGGTCCATTTGGACTTTATTCTTGTGTTTTTATAAAGCAAAACACACGAATAATGTTCGAATGGACCAAAATCGGAGAGGCATGAAATTCAAGTTTGTTTTTGGTTTAAATTGATTCAGGTACTTCCATTCTCATTTTCTTTTCTTGTTTTCTTTTGATTTTTGACTTGTTCTCCTGCTACTTCTTTTCTTTCTTTTGGTCGATTCACAGTTCGTCATTTTTAGCCTAAGTGTAAATAGAGTTTGTTCATATACGGTTATCAACTATGAAATCAATTGTACGTTTGTTAATCCGTTACGAAATGGATGTGAATGCGAAATCACTAATGAAACTTTACTGATTCTTTGAGTGTTAGTTCGCGTGGGAATTCTGATTTGCAATTTTGTTTGAGCGTTCATTTTCAATTTGTGCAACTCATTAGCTAGTTTGTTTTTCAATGATTGAATCAACTATACGTTTGGTTCTATATTATTGCTGGCTAAGACTAATTCTGATAGTTTTAGGGCTTTGAATTAACAATGCTTTGTCACTAATGGAAACCATGTGTTGTCAGGCACGCCTGATTTAATATTCAGGCTGCCCATACCTGTTATTTAATAACAAAAGGGTATATATAGTGGCTTCATTAGAGAATAACAGGGGTGAGTGTTAAAACAGGCTAAAAGGGGAGAAGTAAAAAATAGAGGGTAGTTGAAGAATAGAAGAAGGAGAGTTTTAAAACAAAAGGGGAGACATTTTTGGAGAGTGATTTCATATAGAGATAGAGGAGAGCTAGAAATTGGGAGCAAAATTCACTGAGTCATTGATATTTTGGTAGTCTGTTCCATTGATAATCAATTGTGAGTCCTAAACAGTGTTTTGCTTGATTAGTGAAACTTCTGGTTGTTTAGTCCTTTGGAAATTTTCAGAACAAGGTTAGGGGTCAACTTTGGTAGTCTTGTCTTATTCTAAATTTGTTCTGGCCTCGAATTCTTTCGGATTTACTTCGTTCACTTCTGGGCTTTTGGTCGAGTGCTATTCTGGTTTTGAAATTGGTTTTCGAGCTATTCTGAATCCTCCTGCTATTGCTGTTAGTTGCTGTGTTGTATTGCTGATTCAAGTTAATGATGTAGCTGACTCCTTTTTATTGCTGTCTAAATTCCAGGTATATCTCTAGACTCCAGTGATATTGAAATTGAATCAACATGAATGAACATTTGAAGTCAACTAGTGAATAAAGTATCCTGTTGCTGCCTTAGTTAGAATTTCATGTGTAATTGAACTATTTAAACAACTGACTGGTGTATATGGAACCTTAATAGGACCATTTGGACTGTTATTTGATCCATTGCTAATGCCTGAGTTTAATAGATTAGATAGATTGAAATTATATTTCATGTTAATCATTCGATGTTGACTTGAAATGAAAGTACTCACCTCCTTTTAATTATTTGGTATTGCAATCTGTAGTTCAGTAGATATAGATAATAAAGTTGTGGTACAGTCCAATTTGATCTATAATTGTATGTAATATGGACTGTGAAGTCTATACTTAAATGAGATTGTTTAAAACTGCCGAATTCAGGTTCATTCGTTGTAGGCTTAGTATAGTTTAAAAATGATCTTAGTTGACACTAAGTTAAAAATCGAATACCAGTGTTTTTTTAGACCTACAATTAATTTAGAAGTCAACATGTGATACTTGTTCCGATTTTCAGTTAAACGTTCTTTCCAAACAAACAAACGTGTTGGTATTTAATGTTTTTGTTTGTGTTAAAGCCCACTGTTTCGATAGGTATAATTAATCACATGTTAGTAGTTAATATCAAAAGTTTACTGGAATTTGAATCAATTAATTTATTCATGAATGTTAGCAGAATCAAATAGTCAAGTCGTTTAGTTTAAGGTTCGGTCCATCATCTAAAGGAATTTAGGGAGTCATTGTCGGTTAGACAAACATGGCAGTAGGAATTTTAGTCCGGAATTAAACTGGTAAAATATTTCATTAGGTTGAGTAAGCAAGCGTTACTTTCCATTATAGGCAAGAATGATTAAAGGATTCGATTTCACACGAGTTTAATAGGCCTAAGTACTAATTCTTGAACTATAATTAATTAGGCCTTTTCCTTTTATTATTAGAGAAAAAGTGGATAGAAAAAAAATCGTAATCACTCATATAAAGAATGAGATGAGCCTCGTCAAACAAATATACAAAAGACGGGGCCCTCAATTAATTACTAAAATACTTAGACTCGGAAGGACCGTTTTAGCAAACTTTATGGTTTTTTCCCAAAGATTAATCAAGACGGAGAATTTGCAAATAGTATATATATTCCCAAATTTGGGGGCACATTTATGTGACCCAAATCCAAATTTCAACTTAGTCGAAATGTGTTGACAACCACGGGTACATTGATTATGATGTGGTTCAGAGATGTATTTTAAGGATGTTGTAATACTTTTATTAAAATAATAAATAATAATATTAAAAGCGGTTTAAAAGTTAAAATTTGCACATAAGTTAAAGCATGTCATAAAAGTCAGATAATTAAGCCAAATATGACAGTTGAGCGACCGTGCTAGAACCACGGAACTCGGGAATGCCTAACACCTTCTCCCGGGTTAACAGAATTCCTTATCCGGATTTCTGGTACGCAGACTGTTTAACAGAGTCAATCTTTTCCTCGATTTGGGATTCAAACTGGTGACTTGGGACACCATAAATCTTCTAAGTGGCGACTCTGAATTAATTAAATAAATCCCATTTCGATTGTCCTTTAATTGGGAAAACTCCATCGCGCCCTCGCGGGTCAGCGGAAAAAGGAGGTGTGACAGCTCTGGCGACTCTGCTGGGGAATAAAACCTAAAACCACTGGTTCAGGGTTAGAAATTCGAGCTTAGAATAATTGTTGTATTTGGCTTGGTTTATTATCTGATTTTTGATATGATATATGCTTGATGTGCAAAAATGGTGATTTTTACCGCTTTGATATTATCTGAACTGTACATATAAACTATGCCGAAACCCTTGTTTCCTCACCCTCGGGGATGTGCTCACTGGTTGAGACTCCCTATTATGTTAGTGTCATACCCCGAAATAAGAAAGAGGTTCGGAAAGTTTCTAAGTCGGCTGGCCTTTTGGTTCCCGGAAGGAGCTCCTCCCTCAACTCGAGTTGTCCACTTGGGTACACAGTCTAGATCACATACCCAGGTTTTAAACTTAAAATAACGTGACTTCATGCCGGATCCCTAGTAGGAACGCTTATTTGCATCATGTTGCATTTGACTTAGGGGACTCAACACAGGGGTTGGGTCCGTCTAGGACATGCAACCTGAAATAAAAAAAACCATCCTGCTGCATCCTGTTTGTTTCACGCAATTATTTGTTTCAGACTTGCATGCCGACCGACTTGTAAATATTGAGGAAAAATGAAGAAAAAAAGGAGAAAAGAATAATAATAGTGTAGAGAGATAACTACTCATTTTTAGAAAACAAACCAATGCCCAAGTAGTGTCGAAACTCTACCGGATTTTGAGAATAAAAAGGAAAAAAAAGAGAATTGTTATTTTTAAAATAGTTTGTTATTACTTAAAAGAAAAAAAAACGTTTTATTTTAATAATTAAAAAAAAACTAGCTTTATTTTTCAATAAAAAAGTGATTTTATTCATAAAAAATATAGTCATTTGTTTGTCAATAAAATGAAAATTATAATAGTTCGTTTTATATGCCAATGAATTGAAAAAATAATAGTTTGTTTTCAAAAATAATTCGTGTTGCTTGTTTATAATATATATATATATATATATATATATATATATATATATATATATATAATGAAAAAAACATAAAAAATAGTTTGTTTTCTTTTCTTAAAATGATTTGGTTCTTTATAACCGAACTACGCTGGTTTGATTCTCACATGGTGTGAGATACGTAGGCAACCTTCATCAGGTCCAACCACCCCTTCAAAAAATTAAAAAAAAATGTCGAAGTTTTAGTTTTTCAATAAAATCAAAGTAACACTGTTTTTGAAAATAGTCGAATGTACTGAAAAAACACCGGAAGACTGTTTTGCAAAAATGGCCACTTTGAAGTCTTTTCTTTTCTTTTTGAATAATAGCCTTGAAATATTCCATGTGGAAATGTTGAAAGGCCGTAGCCTCAAAATAAAGTTTGGGTTACCACCCCTTCAAAAAATTAAAAACAAAATGTCGAAGTTTTAGTTTTCAATAAAATCAAAGTAACGCTATTTTTGAAAATAGCCGAATGTTCCAAAAGGACACCGGAAGGCTATTTTTGCAAAAATGGCCACTTTGAAGTCTTTTCTTCTTCTTTTTGAATAATAGCCTTGAAATATTCCATGTGGAAATGTTGAAAGGCCGTAGCCTCAAAATAAAGTTTGGGTTACCACCCTTTTTTTTAAAAAAAAAAATCAAAAAAAAAATGTGTGTTTAATTTCGTCAATAAAATCAAAGTGATGCCATTTTTGGAAATAGTCGAATGTTCCGAAAGGACGCCGGAAGGCTGTTTTTGCAAAAATAGCCGCTTTGAGTCATTTTAGGTAATTTACGAGCATAGCCTTGAAATATTCCTTGTGGAAATGTTGCAAGGCCATAGCCGCAAAATCAAGTTCGGGTTCACACCCCTTTTGCAGAAATAAAAAAAAATGTGTCAAGTTTTTTATTTTATTATAAATAAATCGGGTGATGCTATTCTTGTTTAAAATAAGCCGAATGTTTCCCAAAAGGACGCTAGAAGGCTATTTTTGCAAGAATAGCCACTTTGAGTCTTTGTAAATAATTTTTGGGCACAACCTTGAAATATTACATCGTGGAAATATTGAAAGGCCGTATCCGCAAAACTAAGTTTGAGTCATCACACCCCTTTTTAAAAAAAAAATAACAACATATGGTTTTGCTGAAATGGCCACATTTGGCATTTAAACTTTCTCAGTCTTGTGTTGGCCTGTGTCGGTGCTGAACGATGCCCCATGGGCCCTAAGATGAAAATTTTTGAATTTGTAGTCTCTTAAATAAAGATTTGCAAAAATAGCCGCTTTGTCAAATAAGTCATTACATGGCCAATTTTGTAAAAATAGTCAATTGACATTAGAAACTTCTCAGTCTTGTGTTGGCTTATGGAAATGCCGAACGATGCCCCCATGAGCCTCAGGAGGAATTTTTTTTTTTAAGTTTATATTTTTTATTAAATAAATTTTGCAAAAATAGCCATTTTTGACAAATAAGCCATTACATGGCTAATTTGTAGAAATAGTCATAATTGACACCAAAAAATATTTATTCTTGAAGAAATCTCCGGTACAAAATGTGAAAGTTTTTCAAGTTTGTAGTTGGAGTCGGTTTCTATAATTTTCCAAAAAAAAAAAAAATCAAATAAACATCTCTTTATTTTCTTGCATTAATTTGCAAGAACTACGCTCGGTCTGATTCATGCGGGGTCATGATACGTAGGCAATCCACATAGGATTCGATCATATCCATAACCAAAAAGAAAAAAAATGGAAAACTACACAAAAAGAAAAAAAAAAGAAGAGAAAAAGAGAAAAATGGAAAAAATAATAACAACAATTAAGAAAATAAAGGAAGGTTTAGGAAGCACATATATGAGAAGCTGGAACGACGCATGTAACTGAAGCAAATGCATGATGGAAAGGTTTAACTGCCTAGGTTCATTGCATCCGTAATGCACGTTTACCTGTTTGTCCAATGCCCTAACGCTAACGTAATGTCTTCACTTTGTTGTGTCCAGTTTCAGAAAGGTGGTTGGTTGTGGTTCTTAAATAACTCTTCCATGTAACACAAAGTCAGAGGACAATGGCAGAGGATCTCAAGACTGAGTGGGTTGATACCGATACCCGACAAAATATTGAGACAACATGTGGCCGATATGTATCGGGCATGGATGGATGGAAAAGCACCACCCCCGCCACCACCTAGCTTCCTGGACTTTGTCCTTACCCATACAATGAACCCGATGCCAGATGATCCCCCACACTCTCCATATATACCCGCCTATCACAACTTCTCCAGCCGCTCAATTAGCTCAACTACTCGTCCTCCAGCTATGTTTTCCCAACGCTACTCCCGTCCCCAACACCACTACTCTCCCGGGACACCCAAAATCGTACTTCACCTTCCAGGTACCCAGCTCCACAAAAAGCCTACCAACCCCCACGAACATACCGAAAAAACCCTGGGTCAGGTTTCAGGCCAAATAAGGCATTTAGGGAGGAGAGGTTGCTGAAGCGAGAAAAGGTGCTCACCCCTATCGGAGAATCCTATGCAAGTCTGTTTGAAAGGTTAAAACATGTCGGCCTGATTACACCGCTCCCCGGATATATTTTCGATCCAAGTGCAAGAAACTTCGATCCTACTGCACGATGTGCATACCATTCAAATGTCAGAGGGCACGATATTGAGAGTTGTCGTACCTTGAAAAGGAAATAGAAAGAATGATTCAAAAAGGATGGTTAATTGTGATCAATGACGATGACAGGGAGCACACGAATCCTCTGGGGGGGTATATTGACTAAAGCTAAAAATGTTGAAGCAGATGGAAGCCTCAGCAATATTGATGCAGAACTTAGTGGCTAAAATGTTGTGCTTGGTAGTTGGAAAGACACTCCGTCTTTGGGTCAGCTAGATGGAGTTTTGGTGGTTCATTTTTGTCGACATTTCTGTTGTCCGAGTTATTTTCAAGATTGTGATTCTGATTTTGTCTTGGGGTCAAACCCTCTTGTCCTTCCATTTTTGTCCTAGCAGTTTGCTTTGGTCTTGCCCAGTTTTGTTTCAGGGTTGTACTCTAGTTGGTTTTGCTTGTTTTGTCATTGAACCATTTCGTCATTAGTTTAATGAAGCTTTCGGTCTTTTGTTACTTCCGGTCATCTTATTTGTTTAGTTCTTTTTACCCTTTAGATTTGTCTTGTGTTCAAACGCCGAATCTAGTGACACGACATGCGCACACATAATTGTGGCTTAATTCTAAAAGTTAATCATGAAGCAATTGGAAGATGATAGGGTCATTTAAAGGAAATGAAAACAATTTGAGATTATATGGATCCCGAGTCATGTGAAACTGGGGCAATTAAAAAGGAAACAGCCAAAGGCAAGCTGGCCAAATCAACGTGGGGTGGTTCATAATAATGAAAATGAGAGTGTTGTCCAACTGTGCTTTAAAGATATGACGAATGTTAATCGTGTTGTTTGTACCTGGTATGTTTTGAAGATTGGAATGACGAAGGCATTTTGTTCTGCTACCCAAACACTTTATCCTTCGTTAACCCTTCGAACCTTATTTTGATACCCCTTCTTCGGAATCGGTACCAAAATTAGAAACACAAATGGGGAAGATAAAGAAAGAAAAAGAGAAAAACAAAAACAACCAAAAAGTAACGAAAGAGAAAAAAAAATGAAAAATAATGAAAAGAAAAATGAGGAATTGGGAACTACGTTTGACCTGATTCCTCAAAGAGGATACGTAAGCGCTTCACAGCTCGGTCATAGTGTAAATAAAAATAAAAAAAACCCCAAGCAAGAAACTGGGGCAACAAAAAGTTGTGTTTATAAAGGAAAGTGTAGATTCCGAAGGTTGTAATTTTGAACCCACGTTGTTCTGTTTTGAGCCTTTAAACTCTTTCTAGCCCTATCCAAATCCACATTACGGTCCAAAGAAAGACCTTTCGACCAATCTTCAAAAGAGGCCAAGTCACGCAAATGAGAGAAGTCTTATCAGAACATAACACTCTGATTCCCATCAGAAAAGACTCCGATCTCCAGCAGAAAATAGGAGAGTCTTAGCGGTAACACCCCTAATCCCCAGCTAGAAGAGAAACACAAATGAGAGAGTCTTTGCGGTGAAAACCTTCACGGGCACCATAAGGCGATGAAAGCTGAGAGAAAACCAGAAATGAGAGAGGCTTGATAGTGAAAACCTCTCGGGAACTACAAGTGGAACGAAGATTGGAAATCAGATGGGAAATCCCCAGGTGAAGATTACAAAAGGTGGTCTGACGACGGAGGATAGGCTATATGTGCATGTCATGTCCATTAGAGTTGGTATCCACGTTTGATAGGTTTATTTTATAATTTTTCTTTTTAGAGAGTCATTGTCTTTTATTCCGTTTCCTTTTATCTTTCTCCTTTCATCAAAATTCCCCAATAGAGTCTGTTTGCAAGAAATGACTGCGAAATTTTCCATCAACTTTCCAATTACGCAAGACGGGATTTTGATTGGTACACCCAAATGGTATAAGTCAGGAAGGATCAAGCGCAAGGCAGTGTCCAGAGGGATATTCCCCAGCAATAGGAAAATGACAAAGGGAGGGATTGGTGTCAATAAGGATATCTCAAGGAAGGTTAATGACCCCAAGGAAGGTTAATGAGACTCAATGGCCGGGAAATGCCCAGTCCTTAGATATGCCGCAAAAGGAGAGATATCCCCAACAGAAAGGTATTTTCAGTGACAAAGGTGAACAAAGAAAATGGTTCACCAGTAAAACATGCAAGTTCTTCACGAAGGGTCACTATTATAGGAATTCGGGTGGTCAGTAGAAAACCACGTGGAAAGGTTCGCGAATAAAGAGTCGTCAAGGAAGGCGGGGAAGCAAGAAAGGAGAAAACTATCCCCAACATGAATATCATCAAATGATAACATCCCCGGCAGGGTCTGACAATGAAACGCAGAGCAGGGAAAGAGGAGGAGAACCATCCCCAGCAGGAGCACCACAACCAGCCACCACATTTTAAAAACTAACCAATTTTTCTTTGATTTGAAACAGGAAAAAAGGGGTTGTTGGCAGAAAAACATGCCACGAAGAAGATTCTCAAACTGGGGCAGAAAATTTTCTCCCATTGCGAAAATTTTCTCGAAACCAAATACCCGGTTGGGGAAAGAAGCCAGATAATGCGAGGAAATGATCTTTGAACCCGGTTATCCCCAGCAACTTTGAAAGAAAGAAAACAACAAGTTGTGATTATACCCCCAGCAGACAGGACAAAATGAGGAAACTTGTGTTTAGAAAGGCAAGAGGTCGGTATCATCCCCAACAGTTCTCGGAAAAATGAAACACTAATTTCGTGATTTTCCCCAGCAGCATTATATCCTACAGGTTTTTCAAGAGAACAAAACGCAAGTCCCGAAGAGGGTTTGGAAAGAGGCAAAAGGAAAAGGGACCCCCCGACAGTCCCCAGCTGATGACATTTCAATCCCCAGCAATCTCGGGAGAGAATAAAGGTTTTTGAAGGAAGTAGAAAAGGAGGAAATAAAGAGGATTTCCCCAGCAGGTAAGTAAACAATTCCAAAAGATATCCCCCGTAGTCAAGGGAAAGACAACACAACTCAGGAGGAAAGCAATTCCGAAACAAGATGGCAATCATTAGATCTATACATTTCAAAGATGTTGAAGTCAGGAGCCCGCCCGAAGAGAGGAATGGCACTTTATTTTCAAAGTTGATGATTGAAGTCAGGAGCCCGCCTGAAGAGAGGAATGTCATTTTATTTTCTAAGTTGATGTTGAAGTCAGGAGCCCGCCTGAAGAGAGGAATGGCGATTTATTTTCAAAGTTGATGATTGAAGTCAGGAGCCCGCCTGAAGAGAGGAATGTCATTTTATTTTATAAGTTGATGTTGAAGTCAGGAGCCCGCCTGAAGAGAGGAATGACGATTTATTGTTGTTAAAGTCAGGAGCCCGCCCGAAGAGAGGAGTGGCGATCTATTTTCTAAGTTGATGTTGAAGTCAGGAGCCCTGCCTGAAGAGAGGAATGGCGATTTATTTTCAAAAGATATTGTTGAGGTCGGGAGCCCGCCTGAAGAGAGTAATGGCGATTTATTTTCAAAAAGATGATGTTGAAGTCAGGAGCCCGCCTGAAGAGAGGAATGGCGATTTATTTTCAAAAAGATGTTGAAGTCAGGAGCCCGCCTGAAGAGAGGAATGGCGATTTATTTTCAAAAAAATGTTGTTGAAGTCAGGAGCCCACCTGAAGAGAGGAATGGCTATTTATTTTCTAAGTTGATGTTGAAGTCAGGAGCCCGCATGAAGAGAGGAATGGCGATTTATTTTCAAAAGATGTTGTTGAAGTCATGAGCCCGCCTGAAGAGAGGAATGGCAATTCATTTTCTAAGTTGATGTTGAAGTCAGGAGCCCGCCTGAAGAGAGGAATGACGATTTATTGAAGTCAGGAGCCCGCCTGAAGATAGGAATGGCGAGTTATTTTCAAAATATGATGTTGAAGTCAGGAGCCCGCCTAAAGAGAGGAATGGTGAGTTATTTTCAAAAAGTGTTGTTGAAGTCAGGAGCCCGCCTGAAGAGAGGAATAGCGTTTTATTTTCAAAAGATGATGTCGAAGTCAGGAGCCCGCCTGAAGAGAGGAATGGCGATTTATTTTCAAAAGATGTTGTTAAAGTCAAGAGCCTGCCTGGAGAACGGAAAGGCATACCTTTTAATTCAAGAAGACAGTAGCCCGCTAGGAGAGCAAAAGGTTACAGCAAAATGTCCCCGGCAGGAATCCAAGAATCAGAAGGAAGGCAACAAGGGTTAGAAAAGATAGATTCAGACTTCGAGGGAAAATAGTTCGAAGATCACAAGGAAGGGACCAATGGTCGGAGTTCGCCAATCAAGATAGGCCGAAATAACAATTGTCAGAAGAGAAGAAGCATGTGAAGAAACATCAAAGCCAGCCGGATGGCAAGGAACATGGCAAGATCAAGTTGAAAATATAGATAAGAATTTGCAATACTGTAACTTAGTCTAGCTTCTTATTTTTCTTTTAGCACGGTGTAATAAGGAGGTCAGTTAAGCAGTAACATCAGCAGCAACAGCAGCAACAGCAAGATCACAGCAGTCATGGTAGTCCCAGCTACCAAAACTTCCCGAACTACATTGATCTGATTCCCTTTTAGCCAGGGATATGTAGGATACCTTTTGAAGCAAAGGTTCGGTCAAACTTTTCCAAAAAAAAAAAAATTCTTCATACAGAGTGCTCAAACGGGCAAAAATCGCTCGTATCCGCTCACTTATCTTTTGCACGAAAACTCTTCATGTTTCCGCGCAAAGAGGGGCAGCTGTGAGCACGTGATTTTTGCCCTACATGAGAATTACTCCCAGAAAATTCAAAATAAAATAGTTTTGTGTTGTGCATGTTTTTTGTGATTTTTGTGTTATTTTTCTCTTATATTTGCATTTTTGTGTGTGCGTGTCTATTTATTTAAATTAATATAAAATACAAAAAAAAGGGTCACATTTGCATTTAAGATTCATTAAAAAAGTAATCAAGTTTATTTTACAAAAAATATAGAAAATTAAAAAAAATATGTTTTTTTTATTTTTGCATTTTTTAGTGTTTAATATCAAAATTGTGTGATTTATATTTAAGTGATATTTAATTGTGTATGTTAATTATTAGTAAAACTTAATTAGTATTCTTATAAGTTAATTTGATTTTCTTGTAGTGTGATTTAGAATTTTTGTTTTTAATTAAATTAAACAAAAAGAGAAGACAAACGAATTAGAAATAAAGGAAGAGGAAATCGGAGTTGGGCCATCTCCAATCCAAAAAAAAACCAGGCCCATACTAATTCACTACCCAATCCAGTAGGATCCAGTTCGGACCCGCCCAACTTAGAACCCAAACGGCGTCGTTTTGCTCACCCATTTGATCACAGCCGTTGGAATTTTATCATCCAATGGCTCATATTATTAATCCTATTTTTAATTACCCAGAAAACCCCCAAACCCCTTATACCCGTTTCATTCCACGATAACCCTCTCCCGTTCGTCTCTCTCACACTAAACAACCCAAGAACCCTAGCCGCCGCCGGACTATCCCCCCCTGAAACCCGGCGGCATCAACGCCGCCGGTCACCAAAGTAACACCCTAAATACATCAGACCACCCTCAATCCAAATACCTCACCCATCTTGCTCGAATCTCAACCAAACCTTTCGAATCTTCAATCGAAGGACGGCCACGAACCCTAGAATTTCAAAATAAGAAAATGGCGGTTGATTGTAGATGGCTTAGGTCCATTTGGACTTTATTCTTGTGTTTTTATAAAGCAAAACACACGAATAATGTTCGAATGGACCAAAATCGGAGAGGCATGAAATTCAAGTTTGTTTTTGGTTTAAATTGATTCAGGTACTTCCATTCTCATTTTCTTTTCTTGTTTTCTTTTGATTTTTGTCTTGTTCTCCTGCTACTTCTTTTCTTTCTTTTGGTCGATTCACAGTTCGTCGTTTTTAGCCTAAGTGTAAATAGAGTTTATTCGTATACGGTTATCAACTATGAAATCAATTGTACGTTTGTTAATCCGTTACGAAATGGATGTGAATGCGAAATCACTAATGAAACTTTACTGATTCTTTGAGTGTTAGTTCGCGTGGGAATTCTGATTTGCAATTTTGTTTGAGCGTTCATTTTCAATTTGTGCAACTCATTAGCTAGTTTGTTTTTCAATGATTGAATCAACTATACGTTTGGTTCTATATTATTGTTGGCTAAGACTAATTCTGATAGTTTTAGGGCTTTGAATTAATAATGCTTTGTCACTAATGGAAACCATGTGCTATCAGGCACGCCTGAATTTAATATTCAGGCTGCCCATACCTGTTATTTAATAACAAAAGGGTATACATAGTGGCTTCATCAGAGAATAACAGGGGTGAGTGTTAAAACAGGCTAAAAGGGGAGAAGTAAAAAATAGAGGGCAGTTGAAGAATAGAAGAAGGAGAGTTTTAAAACAAAAGGGGAGACATTTTTGGAGAGTGATTTCATATAGAGATAGAGGAGAGCTAGAAATTGGGAGCAAAATTCACTGAGTCATTGATATTTTGGTAGTCTGTTCCATTGATAATCAATTGTGAGTCCTAAGCAGTGTTTTGCTTGATTAGTGAAACTTCTGGTTGTTTAGTCCTTTGGAAATTTTCAGAACAAGGTTAGGGGTCAACTTTGGTAGTCTTGGCTTATTCTAAATTTGTTCTGGCCACGAATTCTTTTGGATTTACTTCGTTCACTTCTGGGCTTTTGGTCGAGTGCTATTCTCGTTTTGAAGGTGGTTTGCGAGCTATTCTGAATCCTCCTGCTATTGCTGTTAGTTGCTGTGTTGTATTGCTGATTCAAGCTAATGATGTAGCTGCCTCCTTTTTATTGCTGTCTAAATTCCAGGTATATCTCTAGATTCCAGTGATATTGAAATTGAATCAACATGAATGAACATTTGAAGTCAACTAGTGAATAAAGTATCCTGTTGCTGCCTTAGTTAGAATTTCGTGTTAATTGAACTATTTAAACAACTGACCGGTGTATATGGAACCTTAATAGGACCATTTGGACTGTTATTTGATCCATTGCTAATGCCTGAGTTTAATAGATTAGATAGATTGAAATTATATTTCATGTTAATCATTCGATGTTGACTTGAAATGAAAGTACTCACCTCCTTTTAATTATTTGGTATTGCAATCTGTAGTTCAGTAGATATAGATAATAAAGTTGTGGTACAGTCCAATTTGATCTATAATTGTATGTAATATGGACTGTGAAGTCTATACTTAAATGAGATTGTTTAAAACTGCCGAATTCAGGTTCATTCGTTGTAGGCTTAGTATAGTTTAAAAATGATCTTAGTTGACACTAAGTTAAAAATCGAATACCAGTGTTTTTTTAGACCTACAATTAATTTAGAAGTCAACATGTGATACTTGTTCCGATTTTCAGTTAAACGTTCTTTCCAAACAACCAAACGTGTATGTTTTTTTTTGTGTTAAAGCCCACTATTTCGATAGGTATAATTATGTCACGACCCGAATTTTTCCCCCAATATCGGGATCGTGATGGCGCCTACTCGTGGTAGCTAGGCAAGCCACTGTATTCATACTATCCTGTTTTTTAACACAATTTTAATTAAATAAATGCGGAATACTTTATCGAAATAGAAATAACTAATTACAAGATGAAAATCATACTGAAATCCTCTACCCAAGACGTGGAGTCACCAACTCACGAATTACTACTGAAAACTACACATAAGAGTTTGAAAGAAATATAACATAATTCTGTTTGTCTCGGAACAAAGAGACTACAGCTAGTAACATAAATAAAGAGAGAGAGACGCCGGGCTTGCGGACGTCTGCAAGCTACCTCGGTCTCAAATGTGATCAACTCCCACGCAATCGATTCATTGTTGCTGCTCCTGATCGTAACCTGGACCTGTGAAAAAATGCACAGAAGTGTAGTATCAGCACAACCGACCCCATGTGCTGGTAAGTGCCTGGCCTATCCCGGCGAAGTAGTGACAAGCCTAGGACCGGACACCCACATAAACCTGTGCAATTCAATATATATGTATACCACAGAATAACAAGAAATAACCAGGTAATAACACAATAAGGAATATCTCAAAGAATTCAACAATTAACAACAGTTAATAAATTCACAAGGAAAAACAAAGTATAATGGAAACACAAGTAATATCAAGTCAAGGAATAGCAAGCAGTTGCACGGCATCACCCTTCGTGCTTTTACTCTCATCCTCACCAAATAAGCAAATAAAGTACACGGCATCACCCTTCGTGCTTTTACTCTCATCCTCACATCCATAGTACGGCATGATCCTTCGTACATGGTTCAATAACAAGGCACGGCATGATCCTTCGTGCATAATCAATAAAACATGGCACGGCATTAACCTTCGTGCATAAATAAATAAACATGGCACGGCATCACCCTTCGTGCATTATCACTCTTCCTCACCCAAATAACAATCACGGTTAAGGGCAAAGAAAGAAACAGTAATTCATAAACCGTCCCATCAAGGGCAATCAATAATCATCTTCACAACAAGTCCCGACAAGGGAGAACAATCACAATTCATCTGTAATATATCTCAAAATAATCATTTTTCAACGACTCACGGTCATACTAGATGCCAGTGTATGGATGCTCGTCACCACAGCCCATACACCGCACTCGATCACATAACACATAACACAAAATCCTATTCCCTCAAGCTAGGATAGAACAAACACTTACCTCGAAGGTTTATGAACAATTCAATCCGTGAAAATGTCTTTTTCTTTCAAGTTTGGCTCCAATCCAACCGTATCTATACACAATTGATTTAATATCATCAATACTACTCAACAAACTATTTCTTAAGACCAAATACAACTTTTACAACATTCTGCCCGGAATAGTGAATTTCAACCCCGGGCCCACATGGTCGGAACTCGGGGTTAGGACCAAAATCCGGTTACCCATCCCCCACGAGTTCATGTATATGATTTGTTTCAAAATCGAACTCAATTCGAGGTCCAATTTCCCAATTTATGAAAAACCCTATATTCTAACAAAAACAAGAAATTCTACCATGAAAACCTTTGATTTCTATTGAAAAACATGTTTAATGATGTTAGGAATTGAACGAATTAAGTAAAAAGTGACTTACAATTGTTTTGATGAAGAAGGATTCCGTGAAGAATCGCAATTGGGTGTTTTTGTTTTGTAAAAAGTGAAGAAATGGACTGAAAATCGTGTTTTACATGTCTCTGTGTTCGCATTTGCGAACATGGGTTCGCAATTGCGAACCCCGACCAATTTCTGGAGTTTGAAAAATAAGCTAAGGCTGGGAAGTTTTCATTTGCGAACATTTGTTCGCATTTGCGAACTCTGGCCGAAAAAGGGAGTGTTTGCATTTGCGAACTAATGTTCGCATTTGCGAACACAGACAGTATTGGGCAGCGTTCGCATTTGCGAACAATGGTTCGCATTTGCGAACACAGGCAGTATAGGGAATGTTCGCATTTGTGAACTTTTGTTCGCATTTGCGAACATAGGCAGGCCCTGGGGACTTTTGCATTTGCGAACAATTGTTCGCATTTGCGAACAAGGCTAGGCATGAGGGGTTTCGCATTTGCGATCAGGGTTCGCATTTGCGAGCCCTGCCTTGTACTGCCCCCTTCGCAATTGCGAGAAATACTTCGCAATTGCGAAGCCAACAGCTGGGTGAAAAACCAGCAGTGCAAAAATTCAGAATTTCATCCAACGGCCTATCAAATCTTTACCCGAGCCCCCGGGCTCCCAACCAAACATGTACAAAACTTCAAAAACACATTACGAACTTGTTCGTGTGATCATATTGCCAATATCACATCGTTTTCGTCAAATCAAACCTCAAGTTCATGATTTTCATACTTTTGGTTTTCAAAACTTTCAAACTTGGAACTCAAGGTCCAAAACATCTCAAACGACATCCGAATGTCACCAAAATTTACAGAAATCACATATATATTATTTAAGACTTGTACCGGGCGTCGGAACCAAAATACGAGCCCGATACCAAGGTCAATTAATTCATTTCCTCTAACAATTACTTTAAAAACAATTTCATAGAAAAATTCATAACTTGGGCTCTAGGCCTCAGAATTCGACTCCGGACGCATGTCCAAGTCCCATATTTTCCTACGGACCTCTCGGGACCACCCAATCTCGGGTCCGGATCCGTTTACCAAAAATGTTGACCGAAGTCAACCATATCAATATTAATATCATTTTTATCCAAATTTCTCATAGAATTCATATTTTCTATCACAAGATCTTTCCGGCTACATGCTCGGATTGTGCACGTAAATCGAGGCAACATAGAATGAGGTTTTCAAGGCCTCAGAAGCTCGAAATGATTAATTAAATAAGTGATGACCCTTTGGGTCGTCACAATCTCCACCTCTAAAACAACCGTTCGTCCTCGAACGGACAAAAGAAAGAAGTACCTGATTCAGGAAACAAGTGTGGGTAGCGGCTCCGCATATCAGACTCGGACTCCCAGGTCGATGCCTCGGGAGGCTGACCTCTCCATTGAACACGCACAGAAGGATAACTCTTCGACCTCAACTGTTGAACCTGCCGGTCTAGAATGGCCACCGGCTCCTCTCGTAAGATAGATCATTGTCCAATTGGACAGTACTGAAGTCTAACACATGTGTGGGATCGCCGTGGTATCTCCGAAGCATAGATACGTGAAAAGCTGGATGCACGGCTGATAAGCTAGGCGGCAAAGCTAATCTGTAAGCCACCCCTCCCACTCTGTCTAGAATCTCAAATGGACCAATATACCTAGGGCTGAGCTTGCCCTTCTTCCCGAACCTCATCACGCCCTTCATAGGCGACACTTGGAGCAATACTCGTTCACCAACCATGAATTCCACATCTCGAACTTTACGATCCGCATAAGTCTTCTGCCTGGACTGAGCTGAACGCAATCTCTCCTGAATAGTCTTGACCTTAACTAAGGCCTCCTGAACTAAGTCTGTACCCAACAACCGAGCCTCTCCTGGTTCAAACCATCCAATTGGTGATCGACATCGCCTACCATACAACGCCTCATACGGGGCCATCTGGATGCTAGACTAGTAGCTGTTATTGTAGGCAAACTCTGCTAATGGCAGAAACTGGTCCCACGAGCCTCCGAAATCAATAACACATGCTCGAAACATGTCCTCTAGAATCTAAATAGTCCTCTCGGACTGGCCATCCGTCTGAGGATGAAATGCTGTACTCAACTGAACCTGGGTGCCTAACTCCTGCTGAACCGCTCTCCAGAACCGCGAGGTAAACTGCGTACCCCGATCAGAGATAATAGATACCGGCACCCCATGGAGACGAACAATCTCCCTAATGTAAACCTTCGCTAACCTCTCCGACGAGTAGGAGACAGATACTGGAATAAAGTGTGCTGATTTGGTCAGTCTATCAACAATGACCCAAATAGCATCAAATTTCCTCTAAGTCAAAGGAAGTCTAGTAATGAAGTCCATTATGATCCGCTCCCATTTCCACCTAGGAATTTCTATTCTTTGGAATACACCACCAGGCCTCTGGTGCTCATATTTCAC
Source organism: Nicotiana noctiflora (assembly GCA_032618575.1). Lineage (NCBI taxonomy): Eukaryota > Viridiplantae > Streptophyta > Magnoliopsida > Solanales > Solanaceae > Nicotiana > Nicotiana noctiflora. The sequence goes on from JASVEL010007425.1 coordinate 115,678, forward strand.
CTGCTGACAATTTAGACACCGAGCGACATACGCAACGATGTCCTTCTTCATCCTTCGCCACCAATAGTGCTGCCGTAAGTCCTGGTACATCTTCGCGGCGCCTGGGTGAATAGAATACCGCGAACTGTGGGCCTCCGCTAAGATCAACTCTCGAATCCCTTCGACATTGGGCAAACAAACTCGACCCTGCAATTTCAATACCCCATCATCATCTAGATTTACCTGTGTGGCACCTCCCCGCTGTACCGTATCTCTCAACTCACGCAAATGAGGATCATCAAATTGCCTCTCACGGATACGCTCTAATAAAGAAGAACGAGCGACCGTGCAGGCTAACACCCTGCTAGGCTCAGAAATGTCTAATCTCACGAACCGGTTGGCTAAGGCCTGGACATCTAGAGCTAATGGTCTCTGACTGACCGGAATATATGCAAGACTACCCATGCTGGCATACTTTCTACTCAATGCATCGGCCACCACATTGGCCTTACCTGGGTGATATAAGATAGTAACATCATAGTCTTTTAGCAACTCTAACCATCTCCGTTGTCATAGATTCAACTCCTTTTGCTTGAACAAGTACTGTAGGCTTTTGTGATCAGTGTACACCTCACATGTCACACCATATAGATAATGCCTCCAGATCTTTAAGGCATGAACCACTGCTATAAACGCGTGATTTTTGACCCTCCCCGAGATTTTTTATATTTTTAACGTAAAATATTTAGTTTAGTTTTAATATAGCTATTTTAGCTAAATTTGACTCTTTTACTTTATTTTTACCTCAAAATGAAAAATAACAAAAATATGGTTTTATTAATGTTTCGTAGTCATTTTAAACTTGAAAAATACAAAAATAGTACTTTATATTTTTTATCTTTTTATAAAAACGAAAATAATAAAAAATAGTTTCATTAATATTTTGCAGTTATTTTAAACTTGAAAAATATAAAAAATAGTTTTATTTTAATTATGAGTATTATAGTTATTTTGATTACCTAGGATTAATTAAATAACACCATTATCGGTTCCGGGCGAAGAATAATATTCGGGTTCAAACTACCCGATTTTATAATTTTCGGACCTAGCCCGTAATAATCCGAGTCCACTACACTAAGGGGGACAATACATAATCGATGGGGAATAAGAACAAAGACAAGAAGAAAAAGACAAAGGGATAAAAACAAAAGAAAAAGACAAAAACAATATGGGACTAAATTTAAAAAAAAAAATAATAATAAACAATACATAGATGTACTATACTTCTTCTTTAAAAAGAAGAAGAAAGAACGGAAACAAAGGGGATTCAAAAAACAAGAGAAAAAAAGAGACGAAAGAAAAAGAGAAGAATTGAAAAGGAAACAAAAAAAAGAAGAAAAACGAAACAAAGAAGAATTGAAAACGAAACAGAAAAGAAGATTTTCGGAAAACAAAGAAAAAAGAAACGAAACAGAAGAGAAACGGCGGAAGAGAAAAAAGGAAAGAAAGAAGAGAAACGGCAGAAAAAAAAAGAAAGAGGAAAGAAAGAAGTTTGTCGTCCGACGAGGTACAACTTCAGTCGAGGTCGTCGTTGGATTCGAGTTCTGTCCGGAGAGGTCGAGGTTTGAGATCGTCATAAAAGGTTCGTTTTCTCGTTGTGTACGTTGAAAATATGCAGAAATAAAGGTGCATGTTCTTTTCCGATATTGTTCTTCTCGTTAATATTTTGGATCGTTTCGCATTTGATTTAGTTTCGTATGATTCGGATTATTTTTGTAAATATATGATTCTGTTGAACATGCAATTTCACAATTAATGGTGGTCTTGTAGTGTCGAAATTAGCTAATGAAAATAACTAATCATTTACATGCTCGCCAACTAGTTATGCTTCCGTTGTTTATGTAGTTGCTCGTCGTAGTCTTGAATTTGCTCACTTAGTTATCTACTCGTATGTTTACTCGAATTGGTTATAGTTGAGCATGATTTTGTCACCTTATCGAAATTGGTTCCTTATTCCTCAACCGAACGGCGGGATTAGATTAAAGGAATCGGGGGTGTATTTCATGTGACCCGACTCCAACTTTGAACAAGGTTAAATAAAGCGTGTCATGGACCACGGGCGCATTTCATGTAGCGTGGTTTGCAACTTGTTCTAAATAATCTCGAATTAATTCTTAAATGAATATAGCGGAATGTAGTTCTCTTTTAAATTAGAATTAGAAGTGTGCCTCGCCTAACAAAATTATACAAATTGCGGGGCCCTCATAATATATATATATATATATATATATATATATATATATATATATATATATATATATATATATAAATATCTAGAATTCGAGGCGTGCCATTTAGCAAATTTCATGGCCCTCGCAAAGTACAAACACGAAATTATTTTAGGCGCGTTAGTTAATAATAATACCTTCCTAATCACGGGTGCGCATTTATGTGACCCAAATCTAAATCTCAACGAAGTCGAAACGTGTCAAAAGTCACGGGTGCACCGGTGCAACGTGGTTCGAGATACGTTTCCACTGCATTGTAATTCATTTAAAACAATAAACAATAAAAGGGTAATGAGCCCTTAAACAATAAGTGAGACGAGCCTCGCTAAAATAACACGTGAATTGCGGGGCCCTCAATAGATAATTTTTACAAAGATGCTTAGATTCCGGGATGTGCCGTTTAGCAGATTTCACGGCATTCCCAAAACAATAACGCGTTAGTATCTTTAGGCGCGTATTTAATAATGCTATCTCCTTAAACCCGGGTGCACATTTATGTGACCCAAATCCAAATCTCAACGGAGTCGAAATGTGTTGACAACCACGGGTGCTCTGGTGCGACGTGGTTCGAGATACATTTTTCACAATGTTGCAATTCTTTGTAAAAATAATAATAATAATAATAATAATAATAATTTTTATAATAATAATATCATAAGAGGTTAAAAATTAAAATTTATACATAAGTTAAATTATAAAATCAGATAAAGAAGCCAAATATGACAGTTGAGCGACCGTGCTAGAACCACGGAACTCGGGAATGCCTAACACCTTCTCCCGGGTTAACAGAATTCCTTATCCGGATTTCTGGTACACAGACTGTAATACAGAGTCTAAATTCCCTCGGTTCGGGATTAAACCGGTGACTTGGGACACCATTATTTTCCCAAGTGGCGACTCTGAATTAATTAAATAAATCTCGTTTCGATTGTCCTTTAATTGGAAAAACTCCCTCGCGCTCCCGCGGGTGCGTAAAAAGGAGGTGTGACAGCTCTGGCGACTCTGCTGGGGATTAATTAACCCAGAACTTCGGTTCAGGGTTTAAGAATTCGAGCTCAGTTAAAATTGCTGTTTTTGCTTATATCTGATTTCCTTATATGTTTTGATTAATGTGCTATATGTCTACCGCTTTGATACTAGTTGCACTGTATATACAAACTGCTATATGTTTACCGCTCTGATACTATCTGAACAATATATACAAACTGCTATATGTTTACCGCTTTGATATTATCTGAACTGTATATACAAACTGCACCGAATCCTTTCTTTCTCTCACCCCCGGGGATGTGCTCACTGGTTGAGACTCCCTATTCTGTTAGTGTCATACCCCGAAATAATAAAGAGGCTCGGAAAGTTTCTAAGCCGGCTGGCCTTTTTGGTTCCCGGAAAGGAGCTCCTTCCTCAGCCCGAGTTGTCCGCTTGGGTACACAGTCTAGAACACATACCCGGGTTTTGAACTTAGAATAACGTGACTTCATGCCGGATCCCTAGTAGGAACGCTTATTTGCATCATGACTTAGGGGACTCAACATAGGGGTTGGGTCCGTCTAGGACAGGTGACCCAGTAATCAAAGACCGAGCATATTATATGTTGCATTTATTTATCATGTATTATTATGATGATTGGTTAAATTCCTGAAAAATAAAAAAAAGAAATAGAATTATGGAGTAGAAAAATATCAAAAATATTGACGAAATGCTATCGAAAATTTGAAAATTTGAAAAATAGGAAGAACAATTTTTGGTCATAAAATAATCTGACCGAACTACGCAGGTTTGATTCTCCCCATTAGGTGGGATACGTAGGCAACCCTCATCGGGTCCAACCACCCCTTCAAAAAATTAAAAAAAAAATGTCGGAGTTTTACTTTTCAATAAAATCAAAGTGATGCCGTTTTTAAAAATGGCCGAATGTTCCGAAAGGACGCCGGAAGGCTGTTTTTGCAAAAATGGCCACTTTGAAATCTTTTCATTTCCTTTTGAATAATAGCCTTGAAATACTCCATGTTGAAAGGCCGTAGCCTCAAAATCAAGTTTGAGTCATCACTCAACTTTACAAAAATAACCACTTTATCAAATAAGCCTATATGGCCGGAATTTTGCTGAAATAGCCACATTTTTGCATTTGAACTTTCTCAGTCTTGTGCTGGCCTGTGTCGGTGCTGAACGATGCCCCATAGGCCCCAGGATAAATTTTGAATTTGCATCTTCTTACATAAAATTTTGCAAAAAGAGCCACTTTGTCTAAATAAGCCATTACATGGCCAATTTATGAAAAAATAGTTTTGTGTTGGTTTATGGTGATGCCGAACGATGCCCCATGAGCCACAGGATAATTAAAAAAAAATATTTTCAAGTTTTATCTTTCTTAAATAAATTTTGCAAAATAGCCATTTTGTCAAATAAGCCATTATGTGGCCAATTTTGTAGAAATAGTCATAAGTGACACCAAAAATATTCTTACTCTTGTAGAAATCTCCTACACAAGTTTGTAGTTGGAGTCGGCTTGTACAATTTTTATTCAAAAAAAATCAAATAAACATCTCTTTATTCCTTGCATTAATTTGCAAGAACTACGCTCGGTCCGATTCATGCGGGGTCATGATACGTAGGCAATCTCCATAAGATTCGACCACAACTGTATATGTATATATATGAAAAACAAAATGAAAAAAAAGAAAAAAAAAGAAAAAAAAAGTAAGCAAAAAATATTGATAAGGACTTACTGATTCCATTTCTACCATATTTTATTTTGCATTGTTGAGAATTGAGGTGGTTGGTTTGTGGTGAACCGGAAATAGAAGATCCAGGAAAACCTGATTATGATCCAAGATAGTGACACCAAGAATATCACATAGAGTCCTTTACCTGCACGCCATGATGGATGCTTTGTGGGGATGTATTGACTAAAGCTGAAAATGTCGAAGCAAATAAGTGGCCTTGGTAATATTGATGCGAAGCTTAGTGGCCAAAATACCGTGCTTGGTAATCGGGAAGATTCTCCATTTCTTGGTCAACCAGAATGGAGTTTTTTGTGGCTTATTTTGTTGTCATTTCTGTCGTCCAGATTATTTTAGGGTTGTAATCAGGATATTGTCATGTAACTCAAACCCTTTTATCATTCTATTTTGTCCAGTTTTCTATTGGTCGTAATACCTCATTTAGTATTGTGGAGGTCTGTTCCAAGGGTGTGCCCCAGTTTATTGTGTTTGTTTTGTCGTATTAATTCATTTCTAGTTCGTCTAATGCAACTCTCTTGTTTGCCATTATTTCGAGTCATTTTTCTTTGATTTAAGTCTTTCTTCTTTATAGTCATTTTTATGTCAACACTAGTGACATGACATGCACGCATAATTGTGGCCTAATCTTAAAAGTTAATCATGAAGGAATTGGAAGATAATCATGGCATTTTAAAAGAAATAATGATTTGAGATTATTTGGAACCCGAGTCACGTGAAATTTGGGGTGGGTAAAATACAAAGAAAGCCTTAAGGGCAAAATGGCCATGCTGACATGGGGTTCGCTCGTGATACTGAAATGGAAGTGCCGTCCAGCAATACTTTAAAATGACGGATGAAAAAGGTGAATGGACGATATGGTTATCACTCCTAGCACAACCAGAAGATGTCGCGAATATGTTGTTTGTACTTGGCATGTTTTGAAGATTGGAATGACGAAGGCATTTTGTTCTGCTATCCAAACACTTTATCCATCGTCAACCCTTTGAGCCTTAATTTAAAATCTTTCATACCCCTCCTTCGGAATTAGTTGCAAAGACTAGAAACACAATGTTTGAAAGACAAGAGAAGAAAGGGATAAAGAAAAGAAAAAAAAAGAGATAAAGAAAAGAAAAGAAAAATGGATGAAATTTGAAAAAGAGGAATTGGGAACTACGTTTGACCTGATTCCTTAAAGAGGATACGTAGGCGCTTCACAGCTCGGTCATAGTGTAAATAAAGAAATAAAAATCCCCAAGTAAAAAGCTGGGGCAAAGAAAAATTGTGTTTATTGTAAATAAATTTAGGTCCGAAGGTTGTAAATTTTGAACCCAAAATTGATTTTGCTTTGAGCCTTCAATACCCTTTCTTTCTAGCCCTATCCAAATCCCACATTACGGTCCAAAGAAAGACCTTTCGATCAGTCTTCAAAAGATGCCGCGTCAGGCGAGGGATAGAGTCCTATCATAATATAACACGCTGATTCCCAGCAGAAAAGACTCTGATTCCCAGCAGAAAGGAAATACGAGTGAGTCTTAGCAGTGACACCCCAATCCCCAGCTAAAAGTAATACAAATGAGAGAGTCTTACCGGTAAAAACATTCACATGCACCATAAGGCAATGAAAGCCGAGAGAAAATCAAAATGAGAGAGGCTTGAAAGTGAAAACCCTTCGGGCACTACAAGTCGAATAAAGGTGATAATCAGATGGAAATCACGAGATAGAAATCGTGAAAGTAAATTAACGACGGAGGATAAGCCATATGTGCATGTCATGACCAGTAGAGTTGGTATCCGCGTTTGATAAGTTTTTATAGTTGTTTCTGATTAGAGAGTCAGTCCTCCCTTGTCTTCTATTTGTTGTTTCTTTTTTATCTTTCTCCTTTTGTCAAAATTCTCCATCAAAGTCGGTCTAGTCAAAACATAGTGAGAAATGACTTCAAAACTTGCTACCAACTTTCCAATTATTATGCAAGGCAAGGAAATGCCATTGACGATAGAGAAGTATGGTGCAAAGAAGATTATTAAACTGGGGCAGAAAATTTTCTTTTCAGTTTGAAAATTTTCTGTAAGTCAATACCCACTTGGGAATGAAGGAAGATAGGACAAGCCTTAAGGGAAATGGTTTTCGAACCAGTGTCATCCTCAACAGTCTTCAGAAGAGTGAAACGCCAATTCTGAGGAAATGAAAATCCACCAGCAGTGTTATCTTCAGCAAGTTCCGAGGTGGTCGGACAACACAGAGTGGTAAAGGAAGAAAGGAAATCTCATCCTCAACAAAGTAACCCCCAGCAAGTTGAGAAACACAGAACGGGGAAGGGATAAATAGAAAAACCCACCCCCAGCAGGAATATCATCTCCAGCAAATGAAATCATTCCCCAACAAGTTTTGGGAACCCCGAGCGAGGGAAAAGAGAAAAGGAAAAACCACCCCACATGAGCGGCACCACCGCTCACAATGTTTTGAACTAACAAATTTTCTTTGATTTGAAACAGGTAAAGAAAATGCTATTGATAGCAGAAAAGGAAGAACACCAATACTGGGGTAGAATATTTTCTGCCGTTGTTGAAAATTTTCTCGGAGAAGGCAATTCAAGGTGACATGTCAGGTTTGTCCACCTTCAAATAGGATGTTTCAGGTTTGTCCACCTTCGAACAGGACGTCTCAGGTTTGTTCACTTTCATACATTGATACGATGGGAGTATTCGCCCTCGAATAGGATACAATGGGAGTATTCGCCCTCGAATAGGATACAATGGGAGTATTCGCCCTCGAATAGGATACAACGGGAGTATTCGCCCTCGAATAGGATACAATGGGAGTATTCGCCCTCGAATAGGATACAATGGGAATATTCGCCCTCGAATAGGATACAATGGGAGTATTCGCCCTCGAATAGGATACAATGGGAGTATTCGCCCTCGAATAGGATACAATGGGAGTATTCGCCCTCGAATAGGATACAATGGGAGTATTCGCCCTCGAATAGGATACAATGGGAGTATTCGCCCTCGAACAGGATACAATGGGAGTATTCGCCCTCGAACAGGATACAATGGGAGTATTCGCCCTCGAACAGGATACAATGGGAGTATTCGCCCTCGAATAGGATACAATGGGAGTATTCGCCCTCGAATAGGATACAATGGGAGTATTCGCCCTCGAATAGGATACAATGGGAGTATTCGCCCTCGAATAGGATACAATGGGAGTATTCACCCTCGAATAGGATACAATGGGAGTATTCGCCCTCGAATTGGATACAATGGGAGTATTCACCCTCGAATAGGATACAATGGGAGTATTCGCCCTCAAATAGGATACAATGGGAATATTCACCCTCGAATAGGATATTTTACGTATGTTTTATCTTACATTGTCCTATGCATATTTTGTAAATTATTTCCAGCATGCATTTTTTTAATTCAAAAAGTTGCTACTAAAAGCAGGCGCCTACCTGTATAACAAAAGGCAAGTCTTCAGTCTTTACATTGCAGGCCTTGAAACCAGTAACCCACCATAAAGCATAGGGTTACAACAAGAGATCCCAGCGCAAATTCAAGCGCATGAGTCAAAGGAAATGAGGGAATGAAGGAAAGTTTTCCCAGCATCATTGTCCTCAGCAGGCAAGTAAACAGTTCTAAAGATATCCCCAGCAGTCAGGAGGGAAAGCAACACGACCCAGGAGGAAAGCAGTTCCGAAACAAGGAGCCCACCTGAAGAATGGAGTGGCGATTTATTTTCAAAGGATGTTGCTGAAGTCAGGAGCCCGCCTGAAGAATGGAGTGGCGATTTATTTTCAAAGGATGTTGTTGAAGTCAGGAGCCCGCCTGAAGAATGGAGTGGCGATTTATTTTCAAAGGATGTTGTTGAAGTGAGGAGCCTGCCTGAAGAGAGGAATGGCAATTTATTTTCAAAAGTTGATGTTGAAGTCAGGAGCCCGCCCGAAGAATGGAGTGGCGATTTATTTTCAAAGGATGTTGTTGAAGTCAGGAGCCCGCCCGAAGAATGGAGTGGCGATTTATTTTCAAAGGATGTTGTTGAAGTCAGGAGCCCGCCTGAAGAGAGGAATGGCGATTTATTTTCAAAAGTTGATGTTGAAGTCAGGAGCCCGCCCGAAGAATGGAGTGGCGATTTATTTTCAAAAGATGTTGTTGAAGTCGGGAGCCCGCCCGAAGAGAGGAATGGCGATTTATTTTCAAAAGTTGATGATTGAAGTCAGGAGCCCGCCTGAAGAGAGGAATGGCGTTTATTTTCAAAAGATGTTGTTAAAGTCAGAAGCCCGCCAGAAAAGCAGAACGCCGTCTCAGTTTCCAAGATTTGATAAGGATGGTGAACAATCGAAAGTGACATAGTGTAACGGAAATCCCCAGCATGAATCAGAAGGAAGGCGACAAGGATCAGAAAAGATAGATTCAGACTTCGAAGGAGAATAGCTCGAAGATCACAAGTCAGGGAATTCACTTTGGAGTGTAATGCAAGTTAGCAACAAAAGAAGCTGGAGTTGAAGTCAGGGAGCCCGCCTGGAGAATGGAGTGGCAATTTAGTTTTGAAGTTGTAGTTGAAGTCAGGGAGCCCGCCTGAAGAATGGAGTGGCGATTTATTTTGAAGTTGTAGTTGAAGTCGGGGAGCCCGCCCGAAGAATGGAGTGGCGATTTTATTTTGAAGTTATAGTTGAAGTCAGGGAGCCCGCCTGAAGAATGGAGCGGCGATTTATTTTTGAAGTTGGTTAAGGAAAGCAGCAGAGTGTAACGGAAATCCCCAGCATGAATCAGAAGGAAGGCAACCAGAATGCGAGTCAACAGTCCGAGGGGATCAACAGAAGTTTAGTCACAATAAACAAAAAGAAAAAAGAGGCATGAAGCCAATCCAAAATGCAGAAGTTGATGAAAGATGTGGCATGCTCAAGACATGGCCGATGTCACAAGCATTGTATACGTGGTCTTGATTCGAAAAGCAGCACCTGCAACTAGCAAGTATCAAGGTTCAAATTTAGAGTCCGCATGAAGCACCAACCAATACTCAAGATCAAGCTTCAGAAGACTTATAGATAGGAATCTTGTAACTAGTAGCTGATAGGCTTAGTTAGTCTTTCTCATGTTTTGATTTTTGATGTAATAGCAGGACCACGGACCGGAACTTCGATGGAACGGAACCTCGACGGAACGACACCTCGACTGGCTCTCCACCTCGGTATACCCCTTCCTCACTCACTTTCGAACTACACGTGGCCTGATTCCTTTATAGCCAAGGATATGTAGGCAGCTCAGATACAATGGCTCGGTCACATTCCTCTTCTTTTAGTTTAGTCCCTCCGAATAAGGGTCGGGTCAAAAACACTTGTCTAGTCGTTCTTTGTCTGAAAACTCTTTGTGTTTTCAGTCAAATATTATAGCTGTAAACGCGTGATTTTTGACCCTCCCCGAGATTTTTTATATTTTTAGCGTAAAATATTTAGTTTAGTTTTAATATAGCTATTTTAGCTAAATTTGACTCTTTTACTTTATTTTTACCTCAAAATGAAAAATAACAAAAATATGGTTTTATTAATGTTTCGTAGTCATTTTAAACTTGAAAAATACAAAAATAGTACTTTATATTTTTTATCTTTTTATAAAAACAAAAATAATAAAAAATAGTTTCATTAATATTTTGTAGTTATTTTAAACTTGAAAAATATAAAAATAGTACTTTATATTTTTATCTTTTTATAAAAACGAAAATAATAAAAAAATAGTTTCATTAATATTTTGTAGTTATTTTAAACTTGAAAAATATAAAAAATAGTTTTATTTTAATTATGAGTATTATAGTTATTTTGATTACCTAGGATTAATTAAATAACACCATTATCGGTTCCGGGCGAAGAATAATATTCGGGTTCAAACTACCCGGTTTTATAATTTTCGGACCTAGCCCGTAATAATCCGAGTCCACTACACTAAGGGGGACAATACATAATGGATGGGGAATAAGAACAAAGACAAGAAGAAAAAGACAAAGGGATAAAAACAAAAGAAAAAGACAAAAACAATATGGGACTAAATTTTAAAAAAAAATAAAATAATAATAAACAATACATAGATGTACTATACTTCTTCTTTAAAAAGAAGAAGAAAGAACGGAAACAAAGGGGATTCAAAAAACAAGAGAAAAAAAGAGACGAAAGAAAAAAAGAAGAATTGAAAAGGAAACAAAAAAAAAAGAAGAAGAAAAATGAAACAGAGAAGAATTGAAAACGAAACAGAAAAGAAGATTTTCGGAAAACAAAGAAAAAAGGAAACGAAACAGAAGAGAAACGGCGGAAGAGAAAAAAGGAAAGAAAGAAGAGAAACGGCAGAAAAAAAAGAAAGAGGAAAGAAAGAAGTTCGTCGTCCGACGAGGTACAACTTCAGTCGAGGTCGTCGTTTGATTCGAGTTCTGTCCGGAGAGGTCGAGGTTTGAGATCGTCATAAAAGGTTCGTTTTCTCGTTGTGTACGTTGAAAATATGCAGAAATAAAGGTGCATGTTCTTTTCCGATATTGTTCTTCTCGTTAATATTTTGGATCGTTTCGCATTTGATTTAGTTTCGTATGATTCAGATTATTTTTGTAAATATATGATTCTGTTGAACATGCAATTTCACAATTAATGGTGGTCTTGTAGTGTCGAAATTAGCTAATGAAAATAACTAATCATTCACATGCTCGCCAACTAGTTATGCTTCCGTTGTTTATGTAGTTGCTCGTCGTAGTCTTGAATTTGCTCACTTAGTTATCTACTCGTATGTTTACTCGAATTGGTTATAATTGAGCATGATTTTGTCACCTTATCGAAATTGGTTCCTTATTCCTCAACCGAACGGCGGGATTAGATTAAAGGAATCGGGGGTGTATTTCATGTGACCCGACTCCAATTTTGAACAAGGTTAAATAAAGCGTGTCATGGACCACGGGCGCATTTCATGTAGCGTGGTTTGCAACATGTTCTAAATAATCTCGAATTAATTCTTAAATGAATATAGCGGAATGTAGTTCTCTTTTAAATTAGAATTAGAGGTGTGCCTCGCCTAACAAAATTATACAAATTGCGGGGCCCTCATAAATATATATATATATATATATATATATATATATATATATATATATATATATATATATATATATATATATATATATATATATATATATATATAGACTTCGGGATCGACCGTATAGCGAATTTTACGGTATTCTCCAAAGATAATAAATGCGTAGTTGCTTTAATCGCGTATTCTAATACTACCTTCTCAAATACGGGTGCACATTTATGTGACCCAAATCTAAATCTCAACGAAGTCGAAACGTGTCAAAAGTCACGGGTGCACTGGTGCAACGTGGTTCGAGATACGTTTCCACCGCATTGTAATTCATTTAAAACAATAAACAATAAAAGGGTAATGAGCCCTTAAACAATAAGTGAGACGAGCCTCGCTAAAATAACACGCAAATTGCGGGGCCCTCAATAGATAATTTTCACAAAGATGCTTAGATTCCGGGATGTGCCGTTTAGCGGATTTCACGGCATTCCCAAAATAATAACGCGTTAGTATCTTTAGGCGCGTATTTAATAATGCTATCTCCTTAAACCCGGGTGCACATTTATGTGACCCAAATCCAAATCTCAACTGAGTCAAAATGTGTTGACATCCACGGGTGCACTGGTGCGACGTGGTTCGAGATACATTTTCATAATGTTGCAATTCTTTGTAAAAATAATAATAATAATAATAATAATAATAATAATTTTTATAATAATAATATCATAAGAGGTTAAAAATTAAAATTTATACATAAGTTAAATTATAAAATCAGATAAAGAAGCCAAATATGACAGTTGAGCGACCGTGCTAGAACCACGGAACTCGAGAATGCCTAACACCTTCTCCCGGGTTAACAGAATTCCTTATCCGGATTTTTGGGTACACAGACTGTAATACAGAGTCATAAATTTCCTCGGTTCGGGATTAAACCGGTGACTTGGGACACCATTATTTTCCCAAGTGGCGACTCCGAATTAATTAAATAAATCCCGTTTCGATTGTCCTTTAATTGGAAAAACTCCCTCGCTCCCTCGCGGGTGGAGATCTTTAAGGCATGAACCACTGCTGCTAACTCAAGATCATGAACTGGATAATTCTTCTCATGTATCTTTAACCGCCTCGAAGCATAAGCGATAACCTTACCATCCTGCATCAATACCGCTCCAAGCCCTGTACGAGATGCGTCACAATAAACTGTATAAGGCCCTGTACCTGTAGGTAGTACCAACACTGGTGCGGTGGTCAAGGCTGTCTTGAGCTTCCGAAAGCTCGCCTCACACTCCTCTGACCACTGAAACTGGACACCCTTCTGGGTCAACCTGGTCATCGGGGCTGCAATAGAAGAAAACCCCTCTACAAATCGACGGTAGTAACCTCCTAATCCCAAGAAACTCCGGATCTCAATCACTGAAGCTGGTCGAGGCCAATTCTGGACTGCCGCAATCTTCTTTGGGTCTACCTGAATACCTTCCACTGATACAATGTGACCCAAAAATGCTACCGAACTCAACCAGAACTCACATTTAGAAAATTTGGCATATAGCTGGTTATCTTTCAGAGTCTGAAGAACCACTCTGAGGTGCTGCTCGTGCTCTTCCTGGCTGCGGGAGTACACCAGGATGTCATCTATAAAGACTATCACGAACAGATCTAAGTAAGGCCTGAATACCCGATTCATCAACTCCATGAATGCTGCCGGGGCATTGGTCAACCCGAAGGACATGACCAAGAACTCATAATGCCCATATCTAGAGCAAAAGACTATCTTAGGAATGTCAGCCGCTCTGATCTTCAGCTGATGGTAGCCTGACCTCAAGTCTATCTTAGAGAGTACCCTCGCTCCCTGGAGCTGGTCAAACAAATCATCAATCCTCGGTAGTGGATACTTATTCTTTATTGTCACTTTGTTTAGTTGCCGATAATCAATACACATCCGCATCGACCCATCTTTCTTCTTTACAAATAATACAGGTGCTCCCCAGGGGGAAACACTGGGCCTGATAAAGCCTTTCTCAAGAAGGTCCTGCAACTGATCTTTCAACTCTTTTAGCTCCGGCGGGGCCATACGATAGGGTGGGATAGAGATGGGCTGAGTACCCGGTGCCAGATCAATACAGAAATCAATATCCCTGTCGGGTGGCATGCCCGGCAGGTCTGAAGGAAAAACCTCCGGAAACTCCCATGCAATAGGGACCGACTCAATGGAAGGAACTTCTGCGCTGGAATCACGAACATAAGCCAGATAAGCTAGACACCCCTTCTCGACCATACGTCAAGCCTTAACATAGGAAATAACAGTGCGAACGGAGTGGCTTGAGGTACCTTTCCACTCTAGTTGGGGTGATTCTGGTAAGGCTAAGGTCACCGTCTTAGCATGGCAATCAAGAATAGCATGGTATGGGGACAACCAGTCCATCCCCAATATGACATCAAAATCTACCATATCCAAAAGCAACGGATCAACACGGGTCTCAAGACCCCCAAATATAACTACGCACGAACGATGCACCCGATCGACTACAATGGAGTCACCCACTGGTGTAGCCACATAAGCTGGAATATCCAGAGCATAGCCTGGGCACGGCCAAATACGGTGCGAAGTAGGAAGACACGTAGGAATATGTAGATCCAGGGTCAAATAATACTGAAGCACCTCTCCCACACACAAGAATAGTACCTGTAATCACGGCATCCGATGCCTCTGCCTCTAGCCTGGCCGGTAAAGCATAAAATCGGGGATCCGCACCTCCCCTCTGAGTCCGCGTCTCTAGGACGACTATCAACCGGCCGACCCCCACCTTCTCACCGGACGGTCTCCA